>JAUMJJ010000149.1:3720000-3880000 GCA_033556795.1 Tapera naevia | reverse complement strand
AGGGCTGTACAAATGAAAGATGAGCTGAAAAGGGGACTCATGGCACTGCTGTTGTTTCCTATCCTGAAAATTCAAATTAGGCAGAATTTTTGAGAAAATTGTACATATAATACTACATGAATATTCTCAAAATGTGCTTAATATTCAACATTTGTGGAAAACTGTTCAAATATAGTTTTTCTTTTCTTTTTCCTCTCTGCATTTTTCTCTAATTGGTTAGACACTTTTGAAGTTCAAGGCATGTCATTATCACTAACTGGCATAAAACACGACGCAGAATCCTGAATTTAAAAACCCAAATGTGAAAAGTGTGAACTGATCCAAAGTTCCAAAATTAATTTAATTAGGGAAACAGCCAGTTTAAGGAAGTTTCATCAGGAATATTTTAAGAGACGTTCATTTTTATTAGCTTTATATCAAGCCATGTCTAAATTCTGCAACAAGTGGCTAGATTCAAGGACTTTTATTTCCATCTCAGAGGTATGGGGGTTTATTTTTTTTAGTGTAGGGTTTTTTTTCTTATTTTTCTGAAATTTAATAGAAAGCATAGTCTGTGAAATAGATAAATAGATAAAATAGAAATAGATAAAATAACTTTGCTTCCTTTGTTTCTTCTGTACTCCCATTTTTACATCTCGATGGGCTACAGATGGTCAGCTTTAGGTTTGGCACGAAGGAGAATGGGAGGCCTTGCATCTCTCAAGGCACAATTCATTTCATACTGTCTGGAAATGGGGAGACATCAGTCCCTGTGTGGTGCACCTCACATTTTCACGATTCTCTTTGTAAAGCACAGAAATATAATTAAAAAATCCCAAACCTTTCAACTCTCTCGCACAGCCCTGCTCCAGAGACACTTAGGATGGCGAATTCCACATTGCAGCGCTGAGGATGCAGAGGATTCTGACATCACACAGAGCCTGAAATATGCAAGAGGAGATGGGAAAGCAATAAGTATTCAGGGTGCTATTTCTTACCAATAGTGTGATTTCCAGTGTGAAGTCTGTGTGCTACAAAAAAAAGAGCCATGGCAGAAAATCCCCAAAATAACTGTTTATTGAAGCCCCTGGTTCTGAGTGAAGAGTTTTCAGGAACTGCATGGCTTTTTATGCAAAAGTCAGTTTTATGGGTCTTTGATCCTTGTACTTGGTGCCAGACATTCACCTTCTTTGGCTTCTGAAGATTTCTTTCTGGATTATATATGAGACTTCTGGGTTCTGTGCAAACCTCCTCTCCCCTGAGCATCTGAGGCAGCCGGGGAAAAGCAGCACAAGCCAAGCTGTGGTAATAAATGTAGGAGTGTTTTCCATTTCCCAAATACTCCAGAGAAATATAGTGTTTTTGTCTATAGGTGGTGCTGTGTGAGCCTGGAAAAAAAAAAAGAAGCTGTGTATCCCCATGGCTTTGTGATCCCCAGATGATGTTTCCCTGAGTGGTGTTAGACCACCTCTTGGTCTCTGTAACCACGTCTGTTTGGGGGTCTCAGTCTCTAAGGGCTCTAAAATACTGCAGTAGGAGCAGTGCTCAGCTCTTTGGTGCTGGGTTTTAGACCTCTTGATGTTATTTCCTGTTAAATGTAAAGTTGTAAAGCAAAAGCAGTGAAGTGGAATGATCACGAGTGCAGTGCCAACAGGTTTCCAAGGCTGTAGCACAGCAGTCTCTCTCCTCTGATTTGCTTGGGATCGAGCATTTCCATGGGCTGAGCAGCTTTGCCCAGCATTTCAGTGCAAACAATTCAAATCAGGTAGTCCTTTTTCAAGTGCTTTTTGGGGGATACTGACTGAGGAACAGACCTAGTCATGATTTGTATTATCCCATTCCAGTTTTATATTGCTCGTTTTTTAATTTCGGTCTTGGAAATGTGAAATAATATAATCCAACAATATTTTCTTAAGAAAGGCAAGAAAGGGTGAAACCAGAAGACAGGGTCAGATACAGCAGTCAGACACACAGCAGTTTTATGTCAGAAACATTATAGTAACTGTGGAATACACAGTTGCTGTGCTGACAAAACCAAAAAAGTGCTTTTCATATAAACAAATTAGTTTGATTTATTGTGTTTTATACGTATGTTTTATTTAATATTTCCACCCCCCATTAAACACACAGTGGCCAAGAATGTTGGAGAACTCCAAGGCCATGTTTTTGGCATTGTAGATGACCTCATTACTGATCAGAAAACATCTGGGTACGCAAAGCAACGTGTGTGTGTCCAGAGACCTGTGGGCAGATGAGCAGCCCTTGCATGCACAGGCCACCAGATTGTGCATCTTGGTTAGAAAAAGTCCTGGCAGGTTTTTGTCTCCAGACTTCTCTATGAGCTGCATCATTTTCAGAAGTCTATTTCAGCCCATATCTTGGGGCTGGCAGTGCCCCAGGAGCTGAGTGCAGAGCCAGGGCAGATGCTGCTGCCAGGTAGTAGCTGTGGTGGTTGATGAAGGAGATGACTCATGTCTGTCTCTTACCTGTGTTTACCAACCCTCTAGCTGCACTTGGTCCTTTTAGGCATCCTTGGAGCATCTCTCCTAAAGCACTAGTATTGTTTCTTTATTTTGAGTTGCTTGGTGTATGCTCAGCTTGACACATCCTGCAGAGATTTGTATTAAACTTTCATATTGCATTTTCAGCAGAGCCCCCACAATTTGCTCAGTACACATCAGTAGAGAAGATATGTAATAAAAATCAGACAAGTGTACTTATTTTCCAGAATATCGACACTACCCTACCATTATGCTTTTTACATTTAACAGTATAAACAACAATTTAGTTTGCCCTTAATGTCCTAAATATGCTTAGATCCATCACTGTCAAAATTGAAGGGCAAGGCAAAAGGACAAAGAAAAGATGTTAAATGTTCCACAGAAATAACCCAAAATACACTTCTAATAGCATATACACATTGTTAAAAAATGAACAAGTAATAGGAAAGGATGTGTATTTATGGTGTCAGACAGTGCGGAAACAAAGCCAGACTCTCTCTGATGTTGTTTACCCACCAATGGAAAAAGACTCCTCTGTATTACAGATTTCCCCCTTTTCTCTATACAAGAAGAGGACAAACACCCTGTGCTGGTTGACTTGAAGAGGGGAAACCCTACAATGGGATCAGCAGGGATTACTGGGAGAACTGGCAGAAGAGGGTTGATATCCTTTCGAGCTACACTGCCAGTTGCATGTTCAGAAGTAGAAACTAAAAAGACCTTTTTTTGGTCTGTAGGTGAAGGTTTGTCTATGCAGAGAAGCTATTGCAGAATAAGAGACTGGGTGAACTTCAAGTGTGATGCCTGCTCTGCACTGGCTTTTGCTCTGCTAATGCTTATTGCAGCACTTGACAAGTGAGCCATGTCTGTGCCAGTAATGAGTTGGAGGAGCTGTTGCTGAATGGTTTTCCTGGGTCCAGAAGCTGGAGGAGCTGTTGCTGAATGGTTTTCCTGGGTCCAGATGTGTATCTGAGTATTCCATGGTGAACAAACACCAAAGAGAATAATAAATAAGCAGGGTGAATCTAAGCAGCAGGATAGGCTTAATTCCAAAACTTACTTTTGTTGGTACAAAGTATAACAGAAGGCTAAGGCAGCAGGTTTTACTGTTGTCTTCTCTTTGCTGTCCCAAAGGAGAGGGGACATCATACAATGATGTTCCACGCACCCTCAGCACAGGCCACCCCACAGAATGAATACCGTGTGCAACCACTGATTTTCCCTGGCTGGGTTGGTGAGGGATGGGGCTGCTGGTTTGTTTGGCTCTGATAGCTGTCACATCACTTTCTAACTGAGAGTTAAAAGACACAGTGAACGACAAGAGGCAAACGAAGAGTAAGTCAAGAGACCCACGTGCAGAGGGAGCGCAGTGAGCAGGGCGGTTGTGCGTCGTCCGTAGAAACAGCAGATGTGGAAAGAGATGTGTTCATCCTTGGGGTGTGGTAGGTAAACAAGGTAGGAGAGAGCAGTGAGGTAAAATACTCTGGCTATGGGACATAGTCTTCTTGCTGGTCAATTTTAAGTATAGAATTCTGCCCCACTCAAATAATACCATTATCCTGGTGGACTCAAAGCCCATCCAGTTCCAACCACCTGCCATGGGCAGGGTCACCTCCCACTGGATCAGGGGGCTCAAAGCCTCATCCAACCTGGCCTTGAACACCTCCAGGCATGGGGCAGCCACCACTTCTCTGGGCAACCTAGGCCAGGGCCTCCCCACCCTCGTCATGAAGATTTTCTTCCCAATGTCTAGTCTAACACTTCCCCCTTCCAATTTAAAGCCGTTCCCCCTCATCCTGTCACTACAAGCCCCTGTAAAAAGTCCCTCCCCAGCTTTCCTGTAGGCTCTCTTCAGGTACTGGAAGGCTGCTGTGAGGTCATGGATTGACACAAGTCAGGCAAATACCCAAAATGATTACAAGTTTGGCTAAAAGTTCTTTTCTTCTTGGTGTTTGTTTCAAATGATTAAGTAGTGCTGGTACATTTTGTAATGTTGTGAAACCTAAAGTCCAAGTATGTGTTTTATCTTTTATGACATGTAAAAAAAAGTTATTTAGATAGTAAAAAGCTTGCAGTCTCACCTCGGCTCAGAAGTCTGATAGGTTCTGCGTTGAGGTTGAACAGCCATTTTGTGTATTTCTGAGCGATCAAAATATGCTAATGATTTAAGCAAAAATGTTTTCTCATACCTTTATGTGCAGCTTTTTGATATAATGAAAGACTGTGAGTATATTTTATAGTATTTTTTCATGAAAGGTTTGAACTTTGTATAGTCAACCTATCAAAGAATATATAAATTATACAAGAAAAAAAAACCCTGCATCATTTTTTTCCCTGGGAAGTGGAGCAGTTAATATTCAACATGAAATGTCTAATCTTTAAATACATTATAATCTAACTGCTTAGGATAATTTTTGCTTTAATACCTTAAGAGTCTGCAAAGCCTGAAGGATGGGATTATTAAAATGGAATTTTAATGTCAAAATTATCAGAGAAGAGAACATATTGCTAGTGTTCATAAAAAAATGTATTCAATTTCTGTTTGATTTGTTCAAATAAGAGATGAGAATATATTTGATTATAGCTAGTAAGTATTCCAAAAGTTGATCAGATGACTGCAGGTCATTGCAACATAAGTGCTGTCAACTATGGGGATTAGTGTATTTAAGGCATAGAAATATGTGCTAACATACAAACATACCTGGTCTAATGACTCACATTTAAGCTTCCATGAGGATGCTGCACAGAGAGAAGAGATTGAGGAATAGAAATTGCACAGTTGCCACACAGACAGCATTATTAACTGCCCAAGCATTAAAGAAACAAAGAAAAATCTTAATGTGTCTTGCAGGTATAAATAAAAATCTCTAACTTGCTTAGAATTTGAGTTTTAAGTCTTCTACTCTGGCTGAAGGGGCATTGAGCTAGAGCCCAAGAGCAGAAGCCAGGCTTCTCATAGCTGTGATAACTACCCCTACTTCCAACCTAATCATGGGAAAATGAGCTCTGAAACCTTTCCTCCCTGCCTTCCTCAAGCTCATAAATTAAGGTGACAGCCAGTAAGGTGCTCTCTGGTGCCTGTCTGTCTCCATGGTCCTACCTACTGATGGTGTGAATGTTGGGTGGTGACTTTGTGGTGTTGTCCTGTGCAGGAATAGGAGTTGGACTTGATGATCCTTGTGGGTCCCTTCCAGCTCAGGTTGTTCTATGACAACTGTTCATTTCTACCATTTTGGGTAGTGTTTCGCTGCAGAGAAGTTAATCTCTTCCCAGAACAATTCTGCTGATGGGCCTGTGGAGTCTCTGAAGACCAGTACAATTTTGCCAGTTGTTTTTATTTAGACTATCATGTAAATCTTCCACAGGCAGCCAGAGAAACCTAGAGTCTGCAACTTCAGTATTCTACCCTGAGTTACCTTCTAGAGTTGTGGTCTGGTTTTCGATCTGCTTCTGTCCACTTCCAGGAATGCATATAAAAATGATTTAACTCTAGGGTAAAGGGGAGGGATTTATGTTATTTAAATGCAGGCAAAAGGACTCCAGATACAGTTGCTTTAAGCAGTTTGGAAATCTAATGTTTGTGGTGACAATTTTCCTTCTTCTTGGAAGATCTGGCATTAATTGTCTGCAATTAGTGTAAGGTTGCACAAGTTAACAAGGTACAAAATTGTCTGTTAGAAAGGCTCTCACTGTGTTCACAGGCTTCACCTGTGATAAAGGGAATGGTGTGGATGCAGATTTGGCACACTTGGAAAAGGGAAAGCAGGAGTGAGAAATGCATGGTTTGCCTGCAGAGAAACAGCCAAGGGAAAATAGAAAAGTGGGCCTGGTCAAAGATGTTGATCAGGGAAAGATGCTGCCGCTGTGGTCTTGTTTTTAACTCAACAATACAGCTGAACAAATAGTTTACAATGAGGAAAAAAAGGAGGTTTTTACAACTATAAATTAAGATAAAATAACTTTTGTATTCATAAATCCTTTTCTATTTGCCAGGAATGGTTATGCAGAGTTTTTACTTTCGTAAGAACATTCAGAGGAATTGGCCATCTCACAGTTGGTGCATTTTGCATTTGCACAAATTATTGTCTCTTGTGATTTTTTGTACTTGTAAAAGTTGATTTTTCTGGTCCTAAAGGAATTACTTTTTTGCTTAAAGAATTTACATTATGAATAATACACCTGGGTCACTTGTCCAACAATCTTTTTTGCATTGGTAAGGATTTATTTGTACGAGAAGAAAATCTTTCTTACAATGAATAGTTGAAAACTGTAACAGAACAATATGCAAATAACCCAGAGGTTGCAATATGTTTGTATAAAGTATTTAAACAATTTCAAATAACAACTGAACTTGTAAAAATCAACATCTGTTGATGGATTATTCATGAATCAAAATGTTAAAATTCTTTCAACAAAAATAGCTTTCAATGAATAGTTACCTTGGTTGCTGAAAAAAATAGGATTCATGCAACCAAAATCTCAACTTCAAGACTTTCATGCAGTTCAGGTTTGCTAATGCTAAAATTATTTTCTGATATATAAATAATAAAAATAACCAAACTATACAAAAAAAAAAGATAGCATTTAACTGTATTGTAATTGTGTTTTTTCCACAAAATGTACATTTGGAGTGCATCTGTAATAGTGTTTGTCAGTTTGGGAAGGAGGATAATCCCTGTAGCGGTTAAAACTCTTCTTTCTATTTTAGCAAGTACCTACAGTGATGTGTTCATACCTAATGATTTACGACTATTAATAGAAACTGTAATAAGAAATCAATAGTTGTTCAAACCCACAAGTCTGGAAAATTTTTACCCAACTGAGAGAGAGTTAGGAAGCTGTCCTGTAGTTTGGCATACAAGCACGAAAACCACAGTAGGTTTCATTTTCAGAACAATGCACATTTTTAATTTATGAATGTTCTTTTATAAACTTGTATATACAGTCACTTTTTGATTTTTTTTTTCCTCCAGTGCTACATAATTATAACTTGCAAAATGTAAATATTTATGAATTCACAGGATGTTCGCTGGAAGAGAAGAATGTTATACTTGCAGATTTTTCTTGTACTTGCAGGATTCACATAATATTATTTGCCATCATGATGTACTGAAAAATGCAAAAAAAATATAATATTCTACATTTGACTTTTCTGAAAAATACCATCTGGTGTTATTTTTTGAGAGTTGGAGATTAGCTCTGTAATTGCTTATAGCTGGAGATAGACATTACTACATTTATTGACAATTTTATTCTCTACAATAATCTTATATTTAAATAGTGACTTTGTTCCTGAAGGATGCCAAAGTGATTAAACTGATATTCAAACTCTTTGGATTGCATCACCCACAACTGAAATGCAGCCATCTCTGGGGTGAAATATTGCAGCTGTTTAACAGCGTTCAACAGCACTGTATAACGGCTTTGGAAATGAAGAATACCTTATTCAAATGAAAACGGGGACATTTAGGTAGGCAAAATAATTATCCATGTTGGTATTTGGCCAGGATGTTAGTGCTTATGTGTCTACACCCAGTAGAAGTTGCACTGAATCCTTACCAACTGTAATTGCTCAGGACCTTGGGTCTGCTGCTTATCTAGAAGAGGACATTGGCCAAGTGAAGACCCATCAGAGCTGACTGACACCATGGCACGGTGCACAGATTGTGGAAAATGTAGCTTGGGTCACTTGGGTGTTTCTTGACCACCTGGATACTGTGCACCAACTCCTGTGAACCTCCCCTCGTGCAGAACTCCACTGTTGCATCTGTTTGGAGCCTGTAAGTGGATCTGATGGATGTGGTAAATGGATCTAAGTTGCCTCTTAGAAAACTTTGATGGATCTTGGAATATTCTACTTTTCCTTTGCCCAAATTTTATCCCACTTCAGAAGGAGATGTGACAGTACCGATATTCCAATTAACGACTTGGGAATGAAAGTCAAAGCCTTTCCAGAGGCCTGTGTTGACTGACTTATTTTTCAGGAGATAGTGATTGCAATCTACTTACTTATCACATCACCTTACTATCTTTGGAAAGATGGACTAATATCTCAAGAGATATTCTCTTCCACAGAGTGATGCTAAAGCTAGTGATGCCGTTAGACTTTCATCATACGTCTACTGCTCATGAATTGAACGGACAGGACTTGAAACGTTAACTGCATCTGTCATTCTCAGTGTAACAATGCATTTAAGCTTGGGTACATCATCAGCATTGAAAGAACACTTGTCAAAGCTAAAAAGCAAGCAACTTTGGTAAGTCAGCTGCCTCCTCATAAGCTTCTGTGCTTGTATATGCCAAAAGTTCTTCCTCACCCACAGTTGCCAACGACAGTGTATTTTTGCACCACTCTTCTGTTTGTCATTGCAGCACTTATTGATGTGCAATTACATCCAAACACGTGCACCAGGACTGTGCTCTTTCTCATCCAATTGTCAGAGATGATCAAAATATCATGCCTATGGATTTCTTGAATTCATGTGCAGCAGCCCTTTCACTGAGCTTTCTCTAGTTGAAGACATCAACGTGAAGGAGTACTGTGGGAACATAAGTCCTCATCACATGGACACATTCCCCTTTACTGATTTATAAGTTTACCAATACCTCATCTAGCTTCTTGGGCTTAATGTCCTGTTGAACACAATCCTGACTGCCTGAAGCAGGTGTTTATCTAGACTTCACAGAAGGAATAAATACTGTCACTACAAATAAGTATGGATGACATCGAACAGGGAAGGAAAAAGTATCTTCTCAGTGGAGATCTGCGAACACTGAAAACTGCCAGCAAGGCCTCTGTTCTTGGCTTTGCAAGTTCTATGTTTTATATGAGTGCTATATGGGAAATGATTCAGTATCAAACCTGGGCACTTTTGTTATTGCCCCTGCAGTCGGCACTGGTGAGGCCACACCTCGAGTAGTGGGTTCAGTTTTGGGCATCTCAGTGCAAGAAGGACATTGAGGGGCTGGAGCGTGTCCAGAGAAGGGCAACAAGGCTGGGGAAAGAGATGGAGAACAAGTCCTGTGAGAAACACCTGAAGGAACTGAGATTGGTTAGTCTGGGGAAGAGGAGGCTTAGGGGAGACCTCATCACTGTCTTTGGCTGCCTGAAAGGAGGTGGTGGCGAGGTGGGTATTGGTCTCTTTTCCCAAGTGACAGGTGATAGGACTAGAGGAAATGGCCTCAAGTTGTCCCAGGGGAAGTTCAGATTAGACATCAGGAAAAATTTCTTCACTGATCTCAGAGATCTTTTCCAACCAGATGATTCTATGAATGAGTCACAAGGCTTTTATAATGAAGTCAGTTAATCAAACTTTTGATTGAAATCTTTTGATCTGGAACTGCTTATTGATCAAAACTGAAATTTTCTGTGAGAAAGAGTTATGATGAATTTCGCAATTTGCAAAAGGTTGGAGAAAATAAATTACAAAAAAAATTTAATTTTTCTAAATAAAATTTCCATTTTTGAAATAGAAAGCTGTATGGTTTTCTTTATTTGGGAGGTGAGAGTAGATGGTATCCATCTTCCATTTCATCTTCTAATCTATGAAATTACAGAAAGAGTAATTCTTGAAAGCCATTGTTTGATCATGTGTAATTATTAAACTATATTTAGCTAATAAATCTAATTGAGGTGAAATCCTTGAACGCTTGTGTAGAACTTCAGTTGAAAATGATCCTCGTAACTGTTTGGATGATAAAATTTTGCAGCTACTGTCCTTTTTCCACCTGGAACATCTGAACTCAAGTCTGAATAGGCCTTTTCTGTCCTCATTTATAGGATGCATCCTATATGCATGCTTTTTAAATTTTCAGGCACTGAACTTGCTTCTAGTGTTGGTCTTATAAAGCCCGGTATGTGTATATTTATTTATTTTAATCAAGAATTAAAGAATATATAGCGTTTGGTTATCATGAACACTAGTGCAGTCTCCTATTTCCCAGCACCTCACTCTAAGAAACTGTGAGATAACTAACCTAAAACATGGAGATTGTGTTTTTTCTTCAGCAAATCAATGTCATGGCCAGGACTGTCTCAGTTCCCCATCACAGCTGATGTTGTACACCCAGCCAATTCACTGGAATATTTAGTTAATTCATGCTTTTTTAAAGGAAAGCCTGCAGGTTTTTTTTTCTGTTTTCTTTTGTTGTTGTATTGTTGGGTTGTTTTTTTGATGGCAAGAGCTTTTTTTTCCTGCTTAATTTCTTTCTGTTCAGGTGGGAGATGTTCAAAGCTACTTCAGATTCTTGTGGTACTGTTTGTGTATTTGCTTCTTGAGTATAAAATGAGACATTTTGTAGGGAAAGAAAAGGTTCAGGTTTTACATTTGCAGAAATGAAAATACCATAAAGAAAAGTGATTTTTTTTTCTAATGAGAAGTTGTACAAAATGCAAATCTGCTGTACAATTTTGTGACAATCACATCAATATATTTATTTTTCTGGTGTGGCAGTAACGCAGTGTGCTTTTGGCTTATTTAGGAAACAAAATGCATGCATAACCACAAAAACCTCAAACCTCTAAACATAACAATCTAAGAGCAGAAAGCAGTAATACCTCTGTCAAAACGGGAAGATCTTCTCTTTGATAATGTGGATCCATTTGTTTTGCTGCAGTGAGAAAGTTGTTGCATGAATTTAGGGTTTTAGAGAGTAAAGGCATCAAAGGATATCAAGACTAAATGTTTTTCTTGCTCTCACTCCCATTTTAGTGATTTGTAGGGAAAATACTTCAAATGCTTCATTTTGATGTTAATTTCCACCTAGCTCTACTTCATACTAGTATTTCAGAGCAAGATTCAGTAGTAAAAGCATAGTCTTTATGATTCTATAAAATTAACAAAAATATTAAAATCATCAAGGTTGGAAAAGAACTCTAAGATCATCCAGTCCAACCATCAACTTATTTAACTTGTTTAGCAGTTACCCAATCATTACTTATTTGCTAATATATACTTTAAAACATAAAAGTATAGAAGGGCAACCCAAAGTTCAAAGGCTGTGAAAAAAATGTCTGGTACCTGACTCTGGGTCGGTTCTTATTGCTGCAGTGGAAATCGTTCTTGGGGAGGGTTTATGGGTTCACATCCTAAATCTCTGCTCAGTGCTGCTGGGGCTGCAGGAAAGCTGTGCAATGCCAAACTCTGAAAAGCAACTGGGGGGTAAAAGCACGATATCAACACACATATTTGCTGTGAAACAAAGTGTTTTTCCAAAAAGTGTGTTTTCCCTCGGGGGAAAAAAAAAAAGAGACTTCTTTTTTTAAATTTTTTTTTATATATATCAAGTTCCCATTGACTTTTCTGGCAGTAGAAACGAGGCTGAGTAAGTTACTTTTGTTTGTTGTCATTGTTTTTTGTTTGTTGTCACTGTCTATTATCTGTCCAACATACATTCCGTGCAGAGGGGAGTTTGCAAGTGGGAGGGTTTTCACTGGTGGCTTCTGGAGACTTGATGTCCCTTCTTGGCTTTGTATAGCATCTGCAGTAGTGACACTCCAGGCTGTCTAACCTATATAGTATTCAATAACTATAATAATAAAATAATAGCAATTTTGTAGAACTAAACTAAAACAGCTTCATTCCCCCCCTTTTATGTCTTCAGCAGCTCTTACTCCTTTATAATTATTAGTATTTGTGAAAGCAGCATTTAATCCTGCATCTAGAACATAGAACTTTAGAAATACTTTTGATTGCTTTTTTGTCAATTAAAAAGAGGCTTCCATGATGTTCCCTTCAGTATTACATAACAAAATATTTTTGAGTTATAAAAAATAAACAATTTCAGGGCAAATGAGAAGTGTCATTCCACTTGAAATGAATGTTCTCATTTATGATGGGAGAGTTTTTTTAGAAAGCTTTTTCTACATACATTTGAATAATATTTTGAATGAGTTGTTATTCTAAATTGAAATAAAAATTCTTCCTGTTTGGTATAGAAACAGTTTTCACTTTTTCATGCTTAAAAGACTTCCGAAAAACCTGGAGAAGAGATTTTTGAAAAAAAACTGTTTACATTTTCCAGTTGACATAGATGTGTCTAAAGGTATGTTTTGATTACGAACAGGAAATGTGTCTGAATTGAAGTTGAGGACCAACCATATTATACCATTTATTTTAAGCAGATATTGGTATTTTAACAGAAAATTTTTAAAAACTTTTGACCTAATTGGCTTTAGCCTAGTCCTGGTGTATTAGAAGAGCAAACCTCCTTTTAAATGGCTCTGTTTGTTGTATATTGTTAATCAGTTGTAAACATTTATATTTATGTGAACATAAATGCAATTTTAAATACAAGTGTAGGACACATCTGCTCAGTAATTAGTAATTTTGCAGTCTGTTTTTGGTGTAGAAATGTATTTTAGGGATAAGCCATTGTAAGGCTACAGGTGTAGCTGTCTGGATCTTCATGACACAAAAAGAAGACCAGGATGCTTATCAGGAGCCAGATTATGACCTTCTGTGCTTATTTTACAGGTTATTATTAATTTAGAGTTCAACTAAATTTTAGACCCTAATGGTGAAGAAAAAGCCCATTTTGCATTCTTGTTATTTCACGATAATGTAAACCATTTCAGTATGAAAATTAGGAACCAGCATAAAGATCTGTGAAATTTTAACTTTTCTGTGTTAACTAAGGGAAAATCTGGAAAATGTTCTACGTTGACAGAAATACAAAGACACTGTCTTTTTGTATTTGTTTAGTGAAATTGTCTGGAAAAAAAATCCAGTGTTTAGGCTAGACTTGATCCTACACAAATGTATTGAAAATCTATAGAATAACTTGATAAAAAAAAGAGGAAGGAGTCACCTCAGGGGAAGTAAAAAGCCCTGCACAAACACCGTAAACAAATTGAATATTTATAATACATGTAAAAAAATGGAGTTAGTGTCATAATTTCACTGTACCAGTGTGGAGTTGCTCTTAAAGGGCAAAACAAGAGTAATAACAAAAGTAGAATGAAGTATGATAGAGAAAAAGCTCTACAGCCTCCAGAAATTCAGCTATTTTTTAAAGAAACATTAAAAATATTATCCATCTACTTATGAATGCATCTACCAAACTGTCATCTCAGGAATTAATTTCTAAGAAAATATCCTGAAAAATAAAGGTAAAACTCAAGGTGTCAAGTAGAAGGTTTGTAAGTTCTTAAAACTGACAAGTTATTGTGTCAAGAAAACATTTTGTGCAAACATATTTTAGAGATGTAGAAGAAGGAAAGTGGAAATGTTTTAGGAAACACTTTCAGAGACTCAGTAAATTTCCCATATGACTGATGGATACTTGATATTTTTTCTTTTTGTGGCAGGTTTGAAGTGAATTGGATGATCTTAATCTGGAAAAATGAGCAAGTGATGTAATTACAGTTAGGTAAATTACCATTTGTGTGAAAACCTGCTGAATACAGTCAACTTCAATTCACCTAAACCACCCTTGCTGCTCTGTTTCTGGTCCTCTTGAGGAAAAAGTACGAGCTTATATTATGTAGTTCCAAAATGTGAATTAACTTGTTTAAATGGATGAAGGTCAGCACAGGGTTGGAGTGAGACGAGTCATTTGTTTTAAAGATACTCAAACAAAGCTGTGCAAAAGTAAAAATCTAAACTATTAAAAATGTTTTATTTAGGTGACTGAGGAATCACTTATGCCTTAGAAAACTCTCCTGACAATACAAGCCAGAGGACAGATGAACTTTTTTTTCTGCCTGGCTGTTCTGCAGTGTTATCTTTGAGAAGGCTTCACATAATCGAAATTTGTTGAAGATGGTTGGTTACAGCTTATGATCTACCTTTCAGAGCTCCCATAGTGACGTAGCACCTTGGAGGAACTGCATTATCTCAGTAAGCAGGGCTCAAAACAAAGAGCTAGTTTCCATCTGAATCAGGAAAAGCAGCATTTTTTGGGGGTACTCTTTCAGGCTCACAGACTTAACAGATTATTTTTTAATAATCTTTGTGTGGGATGTTAACAGAAGGTTTCTCCCCATCTGGATCAGGTCCTAAAATCAAGAACTCTAGTTTTTATTATCATTGTCTTGTTCAATGAGACAGGTAAATCCATCAAGTCCACCTGAAGACACACCCTTGCGGGATCTGTGCAACATAGGTGGATGGAGGATGTGCCTCAGGACAGTTTGTGTTCTTTCTGGAGGTGCTATGATCTCAGATTTCAATAAGCCATGAGACAGGATTCAAAGGCTGAGATGAGCACAGGGAAGAAGCGTAAAGTGAAATTTCAGCATATCTACAACTCTGATTTATCCTTATGCCGGTTAGGTGATCCTTCACCCACACTGATTTCAATTCTTGGTATACTCATAGAGATATGTTTGACCAAAAAGACAAACAGATTTATACAGTCTACAAAAAAACTGAGGGTGAAGTAGAAACTTTTAACCGTTAGAAGGGTGAGGTTCCAGAACAATCTTCCTATGAGAGCAAAAACTTAGAATCATTGAACAGTTTTGTTTGAAAGGGACCTCAAAGCCCATCCAGTTCCAACTCCCTGCCATGGGCAGGGACACCTCCCACTAGACCAGGCTGCTCAAGATTCCATCCAACCTGGCCTTGAACACCTCCAGGGATGAGGCAGCCACCACTTCTCTGGGCAATCTGTGCCAGGGCCTCACCACCCTCATTGTGAAGAATTTCATCCTAATGGATATAAACATGGATATAAGGTAAACCAATATCAGTTTAAGAAAGCAAAGAGAAACTAGAGTGTGATGGATTTAATGAACCAACAGTTCCCTTTTGGTCATCACCTATGAAAGATTGATGTTGTGTGAAATATTGTGTGAAATAGTTGTGCTTAGAAAGTTCATGCCACCATGTACAGTACTGGGGGTTCTTCCATTGTTGATTTGGTATAGGTATAATACAACAAACAATTTAGGCTGAAGTATCTGCCGTGATTCATGAGGAACTGCCTGTAAGCTCAGAATGATCCAGATAGTGTGTTGTGTTGCCTCAGGGTTACCAGTTATGGGACTTCTCAGATCAGTGAAGGTGCTAGAAATGCTTAAGGGCTTTGCTGTATCGGTGTTATTCGCTGAACTGAAACCCAAATTTGAACTCTGAAGTGTTTTTCTAATAAATTGTGCCCTTACAAATCTGGACTGTTGTCAGCTGAAATAAATAGATGTGCGCTAGCAAAGCAAGGCATTGATGTAGTTACAAAGTATGCCTCTAGTTTAAATCTCACCACATAGCCTGCGTGTACCTGCTGGGTTGCAATATTGCTGTCAATTCAGAAACACAGATGACTCTTTCCTTCCCTGCAGGTGCACAGCAAGTGGATAATCTATAAGTACCTGTGGGTAGCTCCAGATGGCAGATATCTTGCTACCTTGCTGTACCTCCACCTTTCTGCTAAGTCTTTTTAGGCTTTAAATACTTGTTGGCACTCTTTAGTGGTTAGAAATATAACCATAGTTTGATTTGAAAACACAGTATGAGTGTTTCAGAACCTGGATTTTGAATAGCATTTCCACTGTGCTCTGCCTTTCTGTATGCACAAGGAATTTGGATCTGATTGTTCAGATCTTTTAGTAAAGATCTAAGTCCCAAAACAAGCTGAGGATGGCAATCATTACACTTTATATAAGGGGAAACATGTCTCTAGATGGGCTCATTTGAACAGACTGGGTCATTGTGTCTTATTTTAATTGGAAGTTGATATCTATATGTGTGGTCTCTGTTTTGAGACATGGATGCTGTTGTATAGATTTTAAAGAGCTTTGAACCTGAACAGTAGGTATTTGAAAATACATGGTAGGACAGACTTCTGATTTAGTCTTTGTTTCTATTAATTGGTGAACTACAAAAGAGTGACCTTGTTAGGGTTATGTTTAGGAGCCAATATATAAATTACTTTTCAGTGGAAATGTTTATTTAATATCTTCCACCAGAAAATCTAGTTTATCCCTCCAAATTATTTTCCACTGTGAAACCCCCAAAATGGCAGGTCACCAGGTGTCTGTTTCCAAAGTAGAACTGAAGGACATTGCTGGGAGAGACCTCCAGCTGCAAGAGAGGAGGAAAGTGCCTGGTGCCTGCAGAGCTGACCTTCCTAAGGAGCTCACTTGCGGTGCAAGCAGAGAGACATACCCACTTTCACTCTCTGCAGATCTCATTTGTTACGTACTGGAAGACCTGATGACTCGCTGTCTTGCTGAAAGGATTGATCAGAGTCTTCCAAGCCAGCCCAAAATTTCTGAAATCCATTTGTTGGAAGCACACTCTAAAGCTGCTTAAGGTAAATGCAGTTGCACTTTGAAGAGAGGACCATAAAACCAGGCGTTGTTTCTAATTACTTATTTAGTAAACAAGCTATTAGGACAACTCAGAGTATCTTTATTGTATAGGAAATGTGTACAGCATCTCTGCACCAAAATAGTTTTTCCTTATCTGTACTGTTGGGTCAGTGAAATTCAACCTATGTCTGGGCAGAGCACCATTGAGCTCAGTGCTCTTCTGCGTGTGGCAGAAGCCTGTGCCTGTGAACTTTATGGTGAAAATGAGTGATATTAAATATTTGATTTTCATGTTATGACTTCCTTTGCATTTGACCACTAAATAACACAAAGGGCCCTTATGGTAGTCTTAAAATCCAAATAATGGAATGTAATAAATTAATAGAAGCGAAGGAGAAGGTTGTATGTTTTCCAGATTTCTCTCTCAGTCATTAATTACATTGATCCATTGTATTTTTTCACCCATCAGTCTTGGAAATTATTTAAAGTGTTGTAGACTTACGAGACTCTTTGGAAAGACTTACCTAGTAATTATAGATAAACACATATAAAACCATTAAGATGCCCCATCATCTGCTGCAGGACGTGGTTGTAACCCTATTTGTGTAGCACCCACTCTTCAATGGGACTTGACATCACTTTCTCACTCTGTATCAAGATCAGTTAAATGCATATCTGCTTAACTCATTATTTGTATCATTGTATAGAATTGGCTTTATTCACACTGTGTTGGCTTTGAAAACAAAAATCCAGCCCAATATCACCAAGTTCCTGTGTGTGGCTTAAGGAATTACACATTCTGCCTTTTGAGAGTGTAAAATCATAGTTGTATAAAATCACCTAGCAGTTCTTTACCACGAGTTGCATTTTATTACCAATTTCAGATACAGCCATGAGGTAACAGCTAAAAAGGTCACAGTGCAACTACATGTGCAGAATTGAAAGGAGAACTTATTCTTTCTCCAATAAACACGCACCGGATGCAAAGGAAGAATTGGAACGTTTTCAGAAGGCAGCTCGGGCCAACACGGTGCTCATCGGGGACCATTTCAAAGATTAGTTTCTGATGTGTGTAGAAGCATATTGTGTGAGTCTGTTTTTAGATAACACACTGTTTCTGTGCAGTGCCATCTCCTCTGAAAGCGTTCCGGCTGCACAGGTCTGATTGCTGGATTTTGCCGCGTCCTGTGAGAGCTGCAAAACCTCGGCAGTCGGAGCGGCCTGGCTGCCTCTCTAAAGTGAGCCTGTAAAGCCTTATTTCCTTCTGGGAAAGAAAGCATATCTGAATATTGCCTAGATTTCAAATGACCTGCCCAATGCTAAACAAAGATTCAAAGGAAGAGGAAAGGGGAGACGTTTCCAGAAATGAAACCTCAGGTGATCTGGTTTCTATTCTCAGCTCCGACACTCGCTTTTTTTTGTCAGCCTTGATAAGCCATTTAGCTGTGCCTCTTTCCTCATCTTTATAAACAGGGATAACAGTATTGTAAAGCCAAAATCAATATTTCTAGTGAAACACCCAGGGTCACACTTACACAGAAGGCCCACACAAGTGTTTGTGTGCTGCTTAAGACCGGGCAGTTAAACCCTCCATGGGGACCAGGTGTCCTTAGCTCAGATACAGAGGAGGAGGGCAGAGAGCAATCATCATCATGTGAGATTTGCTTTAACAAAGTGTGTAGAGACCTTTTTGAGTGAGTCATTCTAAGCAGCCTTTGGGGAGAAGGGCTTTCCACTCTGATAGCACTCATAATCTTCCTGGCCACTGGGTGGGAAACAGCAGGGGCTATTTCCCAAAGGACATGAGCACAATCTGGTTTTCTCAATAAATACTAAGAAGAATTATCTAGAAAAGAGGTGAGAAAAATCTCACTTTCCTCCCTCTCCTATTCTTGGATTCAATAGCTTGGGAATGTTTGGCTGAGTCTACCAGAGATAAGGAAGGAAAACCCTGAGAGCTGCACACTCAGTCTTTACAGCAGTTTAAATGATCCACTGGCTAAATGCAGGCTGTGGGCCTTCTCCATCAGAACTCAAGAGCCAACTGTAGGTCCCTGGGTGAATGTTTTAAAGACTGAAGTTTTGGAATGCCATAGCATAGACTAGGCTAGGCTATGCTGTTTCTGTTGGAAGGGACCTACAGCTATCATCTAGTTCAATTGCCTGACTGCTTAAGGGCTGACCAAGAGTTAAAGCATGTTATTAAGGGCATTTTCCAAATGCCTCTTAAATATTGACAGGCATGGGGCATCTTTCTTTAAGATCTCTCTCAAACTTTCTTTAATTTTGACTCAGAGATTCGTTCTTAAAAGCACAAACCTGTGGCTGTGAGAATCTCTGTTTTATAATCTGTCTGTTCGAGTTCTTCAAAGCTGAGTGACTGCATTGTTGGGACGACGTGTCATTCTTGATTACATTTGCATGTTGGTTTAAACGTAACAGTACAGCTTCCTAACTGGATGTGATGCAGCATCAAAGTGATGTTTCATGCTCTGGGAACTTCAAAAAGTCATTGAAGGGAGAAAACTGAGCTGCCTATGGGAGGAATGACAGAAATTTGAGTTTGATTCTACTCTTTTCTAGGTAAATGGTAAAACATATTTTGACTGAGTTTGAATCAAGATGGGTCTTTAATGACTCTGACAAGGTAGGTGGTGTCTTATGCTTTGTCAGTCCTAAACTTCTGAGGCATGGGATGTCCTTCTATTGTTTTTTGGAATTGCCTGTTTCTTGTGATTACATTGCAGAGTAATAGCTGCTGGTGTTTTATTTATAAAAATGCTGGTGGAGGTATTTATTATAAATGAAATTAATTTTGAATTAGCCTCCTTTACCGTTCATGAATGATTTTTGCAAACAATGCTCTGTTGTTATTCACTGTATAATGTGAAAGGAGGCAGCTTATGTCTCCTCTGTCTCTCCTTGCCATTTTTTCTTCAGATTCTTCCAAGTAGGGACAGAATATTTGAGAGCGATTGCACTAATATCCTTGAAGTCACCTCTTCTTCTCTTCCAGAATGTGTTTCTGAAGGCCTGATATAGGATTGGAAGAGCTGGAAGAGCCTGTGCATATTGTGGAGTTGTGCAGGTTCAGTGGTGGTAAAACGGGTTGAGTGAAGGTCTCCTACTGCCTGTAGGCAGAGTGGGTTATTTCCCAAAACATCTTGGATATCTGTGCCAAATAATGGACTCTCTAATTCTCGATCTCTGATGTGTAATAAAACCTCAGATTGTGCGTGACCTTTAGGAAATTAAGGCTGATAAAGCTATGCAATATTACACCTTCATAGAAAACCATCACAGATGGTGATAAGTGTGTGATACAAGTATGTGATAGCGTGGCTTTTAACTGATATCTTCCAAATGCTTTGTACTAGTCCTGTACAAGGTTCTGTGAAAACCATAATGAAAAGTAGAAGGTGAACTCACAGCTGTGGAGAGAGAGAAGAAGGTACGGAGGGGTCAAGACTCCATGAGTCAGTCACTTTCACTGGTTGTGGGTTTTTTCATTCCTGAATTTTTACTTTGTTATTTTTTACTTTATTTATTTATTTGTTTGGGGTTTTGTTTATTTGTTTGTTTATAAGTATTTGCTAGTATTTAGTTAGGGGATACTGTTCCCAAGATTCAAATTTTCTGCCTGACTTATAAAACTGCATTTTTTTTCCTCTAATCTGAGAAAAGTAGCACTTACTCTTTGAATTAATGCTTGGAGTCAAATACAAACCAATTGTCTCTTCTTGAGATATCCAGAAATCACTTCTTGCTATATACTACAAAGTTTTTGATAGGACTAAATGTTTTCATATTCTCAATTACAAATTATGATATAATGGAAAAGTAAAGATTAGGAATAATTGACTCACATATTTCACCACAAGGACATATGTATTTTATATTGGTTTATAGAACATTAAAAAAGTCACCTTGAAACTAAGTGAAGCAAAACTGGCAACTTTTTTTTCTCTGATGGACAAAACCTGACTAAATTACCTTAAAGTAAATGAATAAAAGGAAAAAAGGAAAAAAAACCCTACATGTTTGATTTTGGATTGCCTATGGTCTGCGATTTTATGTGCAAAGTTAGAATCCAGAGGGAATATCAAGCCGTCGTATACAAACTTTATCATGGAAATGCTGTCAAATTCTTAAACACAGCAAAGCAAATGGCACAGCTATAACATGTTAAAAAAAATATGAAAATGCTCTGAAGCCAGGGTGAAGGCTGGCTGTCTTGACACTGAACATAGAAAGGTAAATGATTGGAACTTTAATTACTTTGATCCGTCATGCCTTGTAGCTATATGTCAGCTAAGCCAACAAAACTGACACAGAACAAAGGCCATGACTGCTTCAACATCTTAACTCATTTCTTATGGTTGATTAATAAGTCTGTTGAATGAAACATGTGATGAGAATTGAGAAGAACATCAAGTGTGTGTTTATAGACGCACACATCCCGTGTGTGTGGTTTTTCTCCAGCGGATGTGTTGGCTCAGGCTGTGGAGCAGCAGGCAGTGGTGTACCCAGCACACAGCTCTTGCCATGAGTACTGGCTGGAAGGGAAGGTCTGTAAGCAGTGTGTAGGAACTCTTTGGTGGGACACTGTCCTTCTCTAAGTTATGTCTATGATTACATGAACCCACGTAGAGTAACTGTTGGAATAACTTTGATTTCTTTGTCTTTCATTAGCCTAAATTCCTGCTCGGCTAAATGCCCTTGACCACCCAGGAGTTTCCTTGATAAGAAGGTAAGGCTCCCAAAGGTATAGTAGTGCCTGTGCTATAATGTATTTTTTCACAGGGATCTTTCTAGTTTACTGGTTTCTTTCCTTTCAAAATCCCATCTCTGAGTCCCTGATGTTTCAGTTGTCTAGCACAGAATTTCAACGGCACAGCTCATGTTTACGACTCATGCTCAGGTAATCCCTTTCATTCCTGAAGGATGCTGTGGATTTACCAGAATGAGGCAACTAAGAACTTCTGACCAAGACTTGGATATAAAGCTCTCACTTTAATTTCCTTTTTTCCATGCATTATTCAGATCAGTGCTGATTCTGGGGCTACTCCTATGGCTATACTAATATGCTTGATGCTAATAAACATAGATTGCAAAAATATCATCAATTATGACACAGTTTTGATGAGACAGAATTTAGACCACATAGCGAAACATAAAACCAATCACATAAAGTGATGGCAGTGGGTAGATCATGTGTGTGTGTCAGATACAAACCCAAGAGATTTAGAATCTTAGAATCATAGAATGGTTTGGGCTGTAAGGGACCTTAAAGCCCATCCAGTTCCCAGCCATGCACAGGGACACCTTCCACTAGGTTAGGTTGCTGATAGACTCATCCAGCCTGGCCTTGAACACTTCCAGGAATGGGGCAGCAAGAACTATATTTCCATTAAAAAAAAATGTATTTCACAGTAATTGCACCAGGAATCATATGAATAGTGAGGAAACGTGTGTGCTGCACCTGCATGGCCATGATGTTGTCTACCATAATTCATTAGATCCTGTGACATCCCAGTGAGATGTGCCAAGTGGGGATCTGCCGTGCCAGGGTGGGCACCAAGACTCAATCCCCCACCTGAGTGATCCATCCTGTCAGCAATCTCAGAGTTTCAAACTTTTACATAAATCCTTTGCAGAAACTAACTAACCAGTTCTCATATTTAAAGTGCACATTGAACTGCAGAATCAGCGTTCAATTTTGGATAGTTTTTTCCTGTCTGAAATGTTGCTTGTATTTGGAGCTAATTTTTAAAGGAAGTCCTTCAAGATGCAGTTGAAATAGTCTGAACTGAATTTCTCACAACTCATTTGATGCTGTTTTCCAGTCAGCACATCTAGTTCAAGACCCCTCTCTTCCATCATTTGAAGCTCTGGGACATTACACACTGTCTTGTGTTGTAGCCTGAATGTGAGATTACTTAAGTAGCAGTGAATATCTCTGCAACATATCTGCTCTACAAAGGGAGCACACGTTTGGATGCTGCCTGAAATGCTAATATTTTACACAAAATTATATAGAGGCGTTCATTAACCAGCTATTTTTTTTCCTTTGTGAAATGTTTTACAAAATTTGATTCTAAACTCTGGTTCAGCAGCTAAACCAGTGATTTTATTTGAAGAGAGACACTAAAGAGCTGGCTTTTAAAACATTTAACTCTGATTTTGCATTTTAAAAGTATGCTAATATTATGAGGGATCAAATTGCTAGAATATTTTTATGAAATCAGATAGATTTTCTTAAGATTTACAGAGTACAGTAAAATTGGATATAAATAGAAGACAGTCAATTAATTCTTTTTTGCTAATTTATAGACTTGAGTAAATTCTGTATCCCATGAAATAGAAGTCCTTTTACTTTGTTTTAGATGCTGTCTAGATATAATCTCTTGAATTTGGCTCTTTTTTACTATAAGTCTTAGTGCAAACCTTGTCTTATGGGGGTTCTACTTTCAAAATTTTTTTACAGTGGTGTGCATTTCTTGAATGCCACATTATGAAAGGGTGTGTATGTGCAGGTCTTTCAAACCAGTTTGATATTTGAATGCATTCTTACAGTTACGACAGCGTACAATTACTCAGGCAAATAGGCAGTTAATTTGGTGTAAAATATAGGAAGTAAAATACTTGAGAGTCCTTTACATAGGCTTCCTACCCAGTGAGTAACAGTGTAGGAACTCGATAGAAGGTAGGTATTTTGCATTTGAATTGCTTCTAGTAAGGATATATGTAATAAGGATACTTCTGTTGCACACAAGTGTAGCTGGAATTTGTCTATATTAAAAGTAATCTTTGTGACCTACTCTGATTTTCATTTTCTGGCAGTGCAGAAAGTTAATCCAGCTCATACACTGCTAATATAATGGCTAATACATTGCTAATATCATACATTGCTAGTAACTGATACTGGCTGAGAAGTTTTATCCTGAAAAAATAAATAAATGTGTAAGTAGGAAAGATATGTCCAGATGGCACGAGGTGGGTGCTTGTATGATGAGGCAAAAAGGCCTGGGAATGGCACAGTTGCAGGAAGATCAAGGACATGTCAGAGACATTCCCATTTGTGACACTGGCCTGCTGTCTGCCCTTGAGCAAGTTGCATCACGGGTCTGCATCTCGGTATCATCACAGGATGCAACACTTCACTTCCTTGGAGAAGTGTTTTAAGACTGACAAATGAAAATCTGCTATATAATACACTATCAAATGTAATTATTATTGAATTACAGTTACCATTATTGAGTTATTAACTTGGCAAAAAATGTGTCTGGAACAAAAAGGGCAGCAAGATAAAAGCAAATACTGATAATGTCTCTGTTCTTCCCTCTGTGTAGACATTGTATGGAAAAGGAAACAAATCCTTCATGTGTTGTCTGAGCCCAGCAGGGAAATGGGAATGCTTTCCAAAAAGAGAGAAAATAAATAAAAATGCAACCAAAAAAGGAACTAATCCTTCATATTTATTTAAGAACTCCTGAACCCCATCTAGATAGGTATATTCTTTCTTAGGGCAAATGACTTAATTTAAATTAATGTTATATGATCTATAAAAATATTTTTGCAGGTCTCTTGGCTTATCCAAAAGATAATTGAACTTTCTAAGGCCTTTCTCTGTAATGTAATAAACCTATTTTTAGTTGCATGAATGTCTAGTAAAGAATGCTTTATCCACCTGTAAGAAAGTTTATTATTCCAAGCTTGTCGAAAACACTGCAAGATATTGTGTGTGGCTCCATCGTGCCCCTGGTACAATAAAAACATTGCGAGGGGCTATTAAGTGATTTTGAAGAGGGAAAGGTAGAAATTGCAGAGAGCAGAAAGCACTGGGAAAAAAAAAAAACCTGCTGTAAATCCTGAGGCCTTTAAAACACACCCATATAAGTAACTAAAACTGTATAACTATGATATTCTTCCATTTTTGATGACATATTAATAAGACATCTGATATCTTTAGATTGAAGGAACCTATGCCAATTTCTTTTGAAAATGATGTAAAGATGTCTTGAAAGACAGAAGTGGTTTCATGTATGGTGCTATAAGTATGTTACAGGTTGGATATTTTTATTCCAAAGTTGTCTTTGTGGTTTCAGTCCATTCTACACCCCAACTTTGTAGTAGGAAGTGAAGAGTGATTCACATATGTTGAGTGTTTTTATTAAGAATTTGTTTTGATTATGGCTGGAACTGATTCCTCAAGCCAACTGTCTGTAGAAAGAAAAAGCATTAACTGTAGGGATAGAATTGATTAGTGAACATTCCTGTCTGGTAGCATAAGTAAAGTCATCAAGGAGGGGGAGGGAAGAAAGACATGAATCAGCAATCACAGAAGATAGGGCAAAAGAGACTGGAGAGGTCACCTAATGCATCCCTGCCTCAAGGTAAGATCAACAATACCTATGTCAGTCTTGACAGATGTTTGTTTAATTCTTTTTAAATGCCTGCAGTAATAGAGATTTCCTAACTTCCTCAGCATATTATTTCAGTTGGTACCTATTCTGACAATCCAGAAGTTTTCCTCAACTCCTCACTTAATTTTTTTCTCTACAGTTTAGTTTCCTCTTATTCTCTCAGTAAGTACCAAGAACTCACTCCATTAACATTGCAGATACCTTTTACCTTGTTTAGAAGAATGCTATCATACATTTTGGTGAAACAGTTCCCTTCGTTGTCAGCTTCTCTCGTTCCTTTTCCATTCAGAGTGAAAACAGAGGCTTTAAAAAGTGAGATTTTTTAAAAAGCAAGGTTTCTTCCTCCTTGTAGAGATACCGGAAGTCCATGTTTATCCCTGAACTTATTCATAACCTGGATGAAGCCCCAAGAGATCTTGCAAAAGCACGTTCTCACCTTGACCTGAAGAGATTACTTCTGTTTGTTTGCAGGTTACAGTAATTATTGATCCTGAAGATTCAAGAGCTAAAATATTTTGGGGAACCTTGAGAACAGTACAATAGCATCAAGGGAGCACGTTCTAGCTTTCCTCCCTCAGCGATATCCTCTCTATCCAGTGCATGATTGCTGGGCTTCATCCTGAAAAAAAGGGGAAGAAAACAAAGAGGAAAAAAACGCATTCCTAAGTGTGGGTAAATTCATAAGATGTTTCAGGTACAGTTGCTGGTTTTTAACTAGCTGTGAGTATGTGTTTCCCTTGCTTCCCTTTTCATTTTTGGCTCGACAGGTTGAAAACCAGTTGTCCTCCAAGGCAGCTAGTTCCAGTGGGAGACAGGAACCAGTTACAGCTCAAAGACAGATAGATGAATAGTATTTTTATATATATATTAAATTCCTGATGAGGTTTAGCTCAAGATACTTAGCGGTGAATTTTTTATACTGAACTGCAGAAAATTGCAGCCAAAGATGACAGAGTAGAACATTACACTTGTCTTAACCAGCTCAGTTGCTAGTAACTTAGGTGCAGCTTCAGCAAGCTGATTACAAGTTATACTATTACTCTATGTTCATTAGCCTAAGCTGAAACCCAGTGCTTGTTGACACAACTATTTTTCTAGCATCTAAAAAAAAATAATTTCAGTATCTTTAGGCATCTTGTTGAGTTACAATGGACTTCTGTGGAAATGAATTACCCAGGTAATGTTGGAAAGATGCTTTTCTGCTTAATATCTGTGAAATTCTAGGCAAAAAATATATAATCCATACTTAATGATTTACAATAAAGGCATCCTCTTCTGTCTTTGTAAATCTGAAATATGTTAACTTGTTAAAACTTGGATTTTATCAAAGCATCCGGAACTTCTAAAGCAAGCAAACATTTACCTTGCGTAATACAACTTTCAGGACAAAGCAGCCCAACTGCCATGTTTCCTGTTGATCTGCTTGTGCTTCTGTGTTCTGTTTCCTAAAGCACCTTACCTGTGCATTTTAGCACTGTTCAATGTGCACAATGTTATCCCAATAAAATGCACGATATTTAAAGAAACAGGAATAATCCTCTCATTCAGCATCATGCTGGTGTCCAGTTTATCACCTGCATCTCCTGAAAGAAGTGAATTTCTTGGCCAAATCTGCCATTTCAAGCAATCCAGACTAGAGAATTGCTGGCTTGGCCTGGGAAGTTCCCACAAAGACACAGAGTGGTGTAAAGAAGGTGGCATCTGGCCAGGAATCCTATCACATGGTACATCCTCGATCACGTTTTGAGATATAATTAGTTGGCCAGTGATAATTACCCAGTTCCACCTCTCCCAGTTTGCAGCCCTCTTGTGGCAGTAAAATCCTACGTGTGAGTCATAGTTGAACTTCGGCGTGATAGCAGAGGGTTGGGAATCCGTCACTAAGATAATGTGTCTTGAAAATGTCAAAAAGCAGAAGGAGAAAATCCTGTCATCTGGGTCTGTATTTTTCTGCTGTTCTTAATTTAAGCCTGTCCCAACTTATATATTTATCTCACGCCATGTGCTTGAATGGAGTCTGGGGAGAGCGTGGGTGGTTACTTTTCCTGAGGTGGTGACAGGACATTTGTAGTAGAACAAAGAGGTCTTTCCAGGTCAGAATGACCCCAGATTCCTAATTCCATAGACTTCTAAAGGTCTTTGCTAATTTAGGATACCAGAAACCTAAGCAAACGTCATTTTTCCAGTTGAGATTTTTATAGGATAGATTTTCATCATCTTATTGAGCAATTGTTGCTCTCCTTATCCCTGCAAGCTTCTTAAATATCCTTCTTATATATAATGCTCTGTCTTGTGTGTGTTAATAATGGTCTAACAACACCAGGCAAGTTCCAAATGGAAGTAATATTGTGTGAAAAAGCCTGGAAGAGAGACCTGGAAAATTCTGCTTCGTGGTGAATATTGCTTAAATTAGGCAAGAATGAGGTAATGAAGTGCTTTGAAGAATGACCTGTCTATTGCAGTGTCCATCCATCCATCTGTTTATGTATGTATTTATTTGTATTTCACTAGGGGAAAATACACAGATAAAAACCTGAGACTTGGAGACTTTGAGAGGATATGTCCAGTATCTTATATAAAAAGATGAAAGAGGTTTTATTGAAAACTATACTGTTCTTATGAAGGACTGAAGGGTTTAAAATACAAAGTTTGCTCCCCACAATCATTGTTTCCTTTGTTTTTCATTAAAAATAGTTTGTGTAGGTTTGTATATTGGCATGCCAACTCAAATCATGCCATTTTCCAGGCCTCATTATATTTCCTCTTCAGTTTTGCTTTAAAAGTTTGAATATTCAGCTGTACGTTATTATCATGTGAAAATATTAACCATTAAAAATGACTGTATTCTATATGTTGTCAAAGGTGGAAATAATACTGCTGTGGGTGGCATGGAGCTGACAAGGTACAGATAATAAAGGTAATAAATTTCACTTAAAACATTTTTTAAGATGAAAAATTTCTGAAGACACTGAAATTGGACTCTAGCAAGTTTCACAGACAAATTAAAATACTTTGAAGTAATTTCACCCAAACTACTGCAATAGATTACCAATTATCTTTAGTTTACAAGGCTCCTTTACGAAGGGGAAGGTCTTATCTAATCAGGCCAAGGTCCCAGGATACTGTGCAGTCCACTTTGACATATTTACTCCTAAGAGGTACCAACCATTTCCAGAATACAGATGTCTCACGTACAGGATACCAACCCCCAGAATACTTCCTAAACAACCCATAAATAATTCTCATGTGGAAAGTTATGGGCAAAACTGACCCTGATGGAAGTTTCAGCTGGAGAAAATCTGCTGGAAGAAAACTTGAGTGGCTTTTGAAGGAGAATATTTTGTAAGGCTCTTCTAGCGTGAGGGGTAGTGAAGACTGTGCTGGGGGTGAGGGTTGTGTAGGACAACCAGTAAGAAGGCAACTAACAGTGATTTTCACCCTTTCAGCTCCCAAGGAATTCACTGACCTCTAGGTGACCTCTGAACACACTGGGACACACCAGAGCGGGAAGAAGAAACGTCAGCTGCCTCATCCTCGTGGGACACAATAGATCTTCTTCATGGAGACAGGAGCAATTTTCAGGTCATTGTGCCGAATCCAGACTTTTTTTTTTTGCTGCCTTATCAGATTTTAATTAAGGCATAAATAAGGCTCTTCTACCCTGTTTTCCGGAATGACTGTTTTTATTGGGCATTTAAAACTTTATTTACACGACTACATTGCTGACCTGTAGCTTAGCCCTAGACCTGGAGGACAATTGGATTGATTTTCAGCTAATTGCTTCTGTTTAATTGGTAGTGTTTTATTTCTAAAATGTCAAAATGTTTTGTCATTCTTCTTCCAATTTTTTAATGGAGTGAATTTATACAAAAAGTAACAATTCTTCATTCTTAGAAATGACTAAATTTTGCCTTCAGGATCATTACACCAATAAAACCATTTTCAGTTTCTTTAGAATTAGTCTTTTCCCATCCCTGACAGAAATCTCAATACTGTAATAATTTTCTCCCCTAGAACATCTATACTTATGCTTCTCTTTCAAATATCATGTTATTTTGGGACATACCTTCTTTTGAATCATTTTCTTCACTAGAATATGATACATTCTATAAGAAAAGAAAAAGAATCCAAATATTTTTTATAGCAGTGATAATATATTTTTGTTTTTAACATTTTTATTTAATAACTGACTGAAGAAAGGCCAAAATACCCAGTGATATAAACTGTGTCTACATCACATTCAGTGTATTGATTTTTGTCTCGTTATAGGTTGAGCCATTTTTGGTGAATTCATATACCATGGGCTGCAAGAATTCTGAATTCAGTTATATTTCATCTGAAGGTATAATTTCCATTCCTTCATTTCTGTTGGCTTTTCACCTAGTTTTCCTGAAATAATCTGTGTAAGAATATATTTATGATTTTCTTCGTGGTGTGAGTATAGTATATATTTCTGATTTTTACATTTTCAAGATTTTTTTGAACCAAAAAATCTTGATTTCAATTCTGGAAGGACAGATGAAAAATTGTATTTCTTTGGTGATATCAATCTTTCTGTTGCTGTTTTATTTTTCCACAACCATCCTACTTATTTCCCCTTAATTTTACTTAAGCACATAACACAGAACAGAGGGGAGAAGAAATATTTTTGGCTGAGGACATTGGAATAAATCACAGCTCTTGTGAGAAAATGTCACGAATATCTATGTAGAACAGACAGGACTTAGATTTTACGAGAAAGAGATAGAGAGAAAAGTGCAAGGACTCAATTTATCTACATCTGAATGATAAAGAACTGGCTGAACCTTTCTGGTATTGAAATCTATGCTTTTAGAGAGAGTATTTTTAATTTTTTAAGATAGTGTTTTGGTCACTAAACCATTTATAATTCATAAGGTCAGGAGGAGCCATTGCAGTGATATACTTTGACCTATTCAGTACAGACTATAAGGCTCCATAAATTAATTCCCACTCCAAAAAAAGTGTATATCTTTTTAGAAATATAACTTAAACTTGTGTTGACAGAGAGATCACAATTCTGGTAAGCTGCTACAAGACTTTGTTACTTCGACTCTTAAAAAACACCTTCATTTTTACCTTATTGACCTAAAACTGTCTTCAAATTCTGTCCTGTAGTTTTGGTCATAACCTTTCTTGTCTACTGAAGGATCAATTATGAATATCCTATTACTTCTGTAAATACCCGTGGAATGGTTGAGTTACGCTGAAGATTTTCTTTGATAAGCTCACAGAGTGTGTGCAGAAGGTGTTTCCCATGGCTTCATTTCTCATGGCTCTTCCCATATTTTCCTACCAAGGTAATTATTTTTATTTCTCTACTTGCATCAACAGTACTAAAGATTTTCAGTCCTGGGTAGCTTTTATTAATTAAAAATAGGACAACAAATGATACCTTCACGGAGAGTATTCGCGATGCCAGCACTTGTATGAGCTTGGCATCCGCCGTACCTTAAGAGCACAGTTTGCCACAGCAGTTTCCTAGTGATTTACATCTTGTGAAACACTTTGAAGGTGAGAAGTCCAGTGTGGTATCTGGTACAGCATACTCTTCAGGAACTGGGAAATAAAAATATGCTACTTAGTCACTCATGTCAGTTCAGTCCTGTGTTGGCTTCTCTTATTGCCTTTTGAAGTGAGACAGAGCCCTCTCCTCCCCCCCATCTTCCAGTTTGGTGGGAATAAGCACAAATTTCGTTTAGGTGATTGGAATACATTTATTTGTAGATCATATCTATTCAAACCTCCCTTGCCACTTGGGCAGCTGGCTAACTTTTTGAAGAAATAGTTCCATTTCTCCTTATCAGCACTGGGAAAGGAGGTCCTGTTTTTTAACCTGGGGGCAGAGAAGGAGGACTGTGAGACCTCCACTCTGTGCAAATGATCTGGAAAGGGGCAGGGAGGGGGGAGTTTAATGTTTTCCTGAGCTGGAAGTCTCTGAAACTAAGAGAACAGAACAGCTGAGACGCTATCACCAACCCAGATACCTCACTAAGCTGGATAATTTGTCCATCACAAGACAAGTCTGACTTAGGGAGAGGATTAGTGTAGCTAATGCTATAGACAGTGCTCACTGAAACCTCTTCTGTGTAATCACTATATTGTTTTTCCCCTCTCTGCACCAATCTACTGGAGAGGTCCAGCTCTCTCTGTACTGTCCTCACAGACCTTCCCGAGGGTCTTTTCCAGCAGTAACTGGACCCATCTTACAAAATACACACACAGAAGCAAACAGCACCCTTTCCCAAATGTTCTCATCTTTTAGTAAAAGGGAACAGTGAAAAAAGTGATGGCTACCACATGGATTTAATATCTGTTTCTTTAATGAATTCCCTGGGAAAGGAGATTTATTTCACTGAGGCATCATACTTGAAAGATATTTGCCTATTTAATTCATCTGTCCAGCCTACCTGTGGGTCAGTGCAGCAGGGGGAAGGCTCTCCTGCCTTCTCAGTGTTCAAGAAAGAGCCCTCTTTATGCCTTGTTATACACAGGATAACTCTGGCACTTTATTATTATTTCAAGAAGCATTTGGACAATGCCCTCAGTCATCTGGTGTGAATATTGGGAGTGTCTTGTGTAGGGACAGAAGATGGACTTGATGATCCTTCTGGGTCCCTTCCAACTCGGGTTATTCTATGATTATTCTCGTTATATGGCTTCCAGCAATGTGTCCATTGTTGTAGTAGCTCAAAATCTCCTTTTCCACTGCACTGGGGAGAAAACTTGTAGGTGTAAGAAAATAGATACATATATATCTGTACCTATGCTGCTGATGTTCAGCTCTTGTGCTTTTCAAAAACACCTTGAGTTAATAGAATGCTATACATAACAGCTCATTCTTATTCTGTATGAGTGAGTCTTTGTTCCTTGGATTTGCCATGGGCATTCTGGTGTTTCAACTTTATCTCTGACATATCACTAAGATCAGGTTCCTTTGCTGGCAGGTTTAAAAAAAAAAACCAACAACCCACAAACCAAAAGCAGAAAAACCCCTAACATGTGTTACACCCTCATCCACTTTAACATAAGCTTGTGAATTACATTTTTGTTGTTCATCAAGAGTTCTGCCAGTTCTGGATCTGTAGTGTTTTAGTAGGTCAAATATAATTTAATTGTGCTGTGTGTACTACTGCAAATTCTTAACTTTTTAACTGAAACAATAGCAAATATGCTGATTTTACCCTCGTTCCTGGATGCTACCTAAAGTTCATAGTTTTCTCCTTAGATTTCCCTTTCATTCTTTTGGATCTTTTGAAGTGAGTGGAATGGTTTTAATGTTGACCCAAACTGAATTGGCTACAGGAGATAAGAAAAATATTTTAATACGAATAGTGCATAGGCAGAGATGATAAAGACAATTTCAGGCATACAGAAAAGGCAAAAGGAAACTGAAATCAAGCAATTTCTGCTTGGGTCTGGTAGATGACTGACTTCACACGCTTTTCAGCATAGAAATGTGGATGTTCATGAAAACTTGATCAAGAGCCATATCCAAAGGAGCATTTGCATATCTGAAATAGAGTGTACAGAGATTTTAAAGGCCTACATCCAAGATTGTCATCCAAAACTCCCTTTGTTCAGACATACTTAAGCCTGAAAGCACTGCTGAACTTCAGTGCTCTTTGTGGGGGGGAAAACAAGTTAGATGTGAGAAGCTGACAACCCAGTCGCAGTCGGCTGTAGGGATGGGTGTCGTGTACCTGCTGCTGCTGCCAACAGGGTAAATGTTGTGTCAGTCTCAGGAGTAAGTCTGTGCCTGCTAATTGTCACACAGAAAGGCTAGTAACTATCCACATCATCACGTGAATGAGACAAACTGTGTGTTGCTTACTGTCATGAGGAACTGTAGAGAATGGTAAGGAAGACTAAAAATGTATTTCTATATTACACCTTATTTTTGTATTAGCAATTTAAGAAGCTACATTCAGCAATCATTGGTGATGTTGGGTTAAGAGCAAGTAGGACAGATTCCAGAAGATAAGGGGTTTGTGTAAACCCAGTTCAAACTAAGTGCTCTGTTGCATGGGGAAGCAGTGGAGCGAACAGGATATATTCAATAAAACATTTGGTACTAAGTATAGGATTTGGTACTAAGTATAGGATGCACTGAATTAAAGTCCTAGTGGATTCAGGTTAGATTTGAATTAGCTGTTGTTCGAAGGACAAGTAACTTATAAACTACCCAGTGTCAGATTATGTAAAACTACTAAAAGGTGGTTTTCAGGCTGCCTTTATTTAATAATTTCATTGGTGTTTTGGATGAGGATCAGGTGAGATAGAGTTGAAGTTTGCAACTGATTGTGGTTTAATGTTAACAACAGAGTGTAGGTTGTTGGGTTTTTTTCTGGAAGTTTTCTAGCTGTTCCTAGATTTCTGACCTTAGAGAAGTCCATAAGCACTGTGGATCCAAAATCATAATTCATTTGACTTTACCCCATGCTGGGCCATCCCCTGGCATCAAGCAACCCTCAGTCCAAAGAATTCCAATGCCCATTTTCCTGTAGAAAGTGGACTTAAGTTGTTGATTTTCTGCATGTCATTTTCTCCGAGTCATCAGGGATGCAGTGTTTATTTGCAGCAGATCAAAGAAGACTGTATTTGGACAGGTCAACACGATTGCCAGTTGGTTCCCAATTTTCCAGTTGTAGAAATGTCCCTGCTGTCAGGAGGTCTCGTGCAAACTGCATTTTGGAGTTTCTCCTGCAGATGCTGCCTGCATGTAGGGGACAGCAAAAGCAGAACTTAACCATGGGAATGTTTTATTTGGATTAAAATCTTGTTCCTTTGCCATATAGACAGCACTAAGCAGATTCTGTCCAGGAGGGGTCATTTAGTCTCTAAAGCAGCACATTACCAGCAACTACTTTCTGTTTGATTGACTTGCTCTGTCCCAGTATAATCAAGATGAAGTCATTTATGCATTTAAAAGGGGAAAACACTTGTGTTTTCTTTTTCCCTTTTTTGCCTGTGTAATTTCTTTCTTATAAGTCTAGAAAGGTACAGTTTGGGTCTAGAAGGATATTTAGTATGTGGACAAAGATGTTTTTAATATTCTTGTTTCCAAAATGGAGAATTAAAATGAGGAAAAGCATCCATGACCACAGTAAAAATTTCTATCCAGCGTGGCAGTACGTACCCGAGTTAGACAAAGCCTTACCTGCCATCTCACAGCTCTTAACAGCATTGAATGTTTGGGGTTTTTTTAGTGGAAATTCTGAAAACTCGTGGAATGTGGTATTTGTGCGTGTTTTGCCTCTGTTGCTAAGTCATTATTGTCTCATCTCTCAGAAAACGTATCATCCAATTTTAGAAGCAGGCTTCATATCCATTGTTCAGAAGAAGGAGAGAAAGTTTTGATTGCATTTTGGGTTATAAACAGCAAGCTCACTATAGAAATGCTGGACTTATTACTCTGAAAAACCCTCTACGCTGAGGGCACTCTTTGCATGAAAAGCCTTCTGTATGTAATGTGAAAGTTTCTACAATTGAGAACTGTGCAGTAGTAGTAGTAGTTAGGGCTTTATTACTTAGTTCTAATTTGTATTGATGGCCTAAAAAAAAGTAGCATGCTTTGCAGTTCTATGAAAGAAAAGATTATAAATGGAGATTAATTATAATTTTGCTAGCTCAGTACTTGTAAAACTAAAGCAATTTATATTCTTTCTCTTAATGATCTCCATTCCTGATTGCAGTAATGTAATCTAATTGTGATTATGATAGTATCTGAATCATGTGGGCCTCTATGTGATTGGAACTACTCTTTGCATTAAAAAGTAATTTTGGAGTAATGATGAAAAGTTACTGTGGAAAATTGGCAAGTAATATATTTTACTCTGTATCTTAAGTTTCTGCTTTCATTTTTGATTATATCTTATAGCAAGCATAAGTATGATACCATATCAAGGATTTATGACATCAAAGACTTATCAATGATAACTATGAGTATCAAGGATAAGCATGATATTATTGGAATAACACAGATATGGTTGAGGCAAGAAATTGAGGTTTTGAGATACTGGTCTGGGGTTTGTGGAGAGAAAGGGTAGAGGAGGAGTCGTATCAGTATTCCTAGGAGATGAGTGTCCTCAGAGAGAAGTACTGCAAGTATTTTGGCTGACATAGCAATGTCAGTTCTGATAAAAGTTAAGCACAGTAAAGGTAGTCAGGTGGTTTTCTGAATGATTCTTTGAACTTTCAGGTCTTTGCTGACAGATGAGAGAGGCCTTCAAGAGCGTCAGAACTTTGATAAAGATGGCTTTTAATTACTCCATTATTGACTGCAAGAGAGTAAAACTAGGCAGGGAATACTGACATCCCTAAAGCTAATGTAGAATTGCCTCTGGTTTCTTGTGTGCTTTATTGAATTGTCTTTCAGAAACCATTTGAATTAGTTCAAGGATTTGAGCCAAGGGTAATAAAGGGTGTTGAACTGGAGATGTATGAAAGATCCAGTGATCTCGACATCATTTGATTTAAAATATTTGTTGAGGAGTAAGAAGCAGTGGCAGCCTGATGGCAGGCTGACTTTGAGGGAATGCAAAGTGCACTAGGGAATTTTTATCAGGATTTTCTTATAATGTATGGTAAATCTACTGAAGAAAATTGGAATATATTTCAGAAACAGTTGGAAGACATTTGAAATTCATCCTGGTTTAAGTCTAAAGAAGGATAAAAGGTAACAATGCCCAATGTGGCTAAGTAGGGTTGTATAGTAAAGAGTAAGATAAGCAATAAGCACAAGGTGTTGAAAAAAATATACAAAATCTGGTAAGGTGGAACAGTTGAAAGGCTATAGAAAATAGGCAGAAGCAAACTGAAAGACTAATTAGAAAAGCAAAAAGGAAAGACTAAACATTAACTTCAGAGAAAGCGTTTGAGATGAAAATAATACCCCGTGAATATATTCCAGAAAATTTAAAGGAAAAATAGATTTGCAGATCATGATGGTGTGGACAAAGACACAATGGATTTGTTTAGCAGCTTTTATTTGTGTGTGTGAATGCACAGAGGCAGATGGATGGATGGATGGGCAGATGGAGAGCTGTTGAACAAAGGAGGAGTATTTTGCTTTATATTGCAACATGTGCATCCTCACCTGAAGAACCATAAAAGATGACAGATATCACAGTATTCATTTCATAAGAATTTAATGTGTCCTGATTTGCAATATAAGATGCAAAAAATCATCCTATTTAAAAGAGTCAGTCAAACCAGTTCTATTGATACCGTTCTTTATGGCCAGTACACTCAAAACCTGACAGTGTAGCCCAGAATGCCAAAGGAAAAATATGGACAGAAGGGGGTGTGCAGCAAATGTGGATATATCTCAAGTATCTGAGGTTACTAACTTAGTCTCATTACTGGTTGAGCCTTGTATTCTATATTTGGGACTGTATTTGGGCCAGGGCTGTGCCACCACCAATGCTCTTTCTAACTCTGAGAGACAAAACACTGAGAGGTCTGACTCCAGCAGTGCCTCCTGGTATGGAATGGGCTGTGGTTCCCTTCTCCCAGCACAACATACAGTTAATAACAATAATAGTAATAATAATAAAAATATTACTTATGACAAGCTGCAAATCCTCACCATCCTTTTTTTTTCTTCCACAGGGAATTCCAGCACTCCTTCAAGAGTTAAAAAAGAGCTCAGCTCTCTCATGACTTCTGTTTCATACTTGTAATTTCTCCTGGCTGCTGTTTGCCTCTGCTAACAGTTTGCATAGCAAAGTGTGGACTAACCTACAGCTTTAGCTTGGCTGGCAATAATAAATGCATAGAAGAATCATTTCTTCAGAATGTCTATTTCTTTTCAGAAGTGGGGTTTTTTTAATAGCAAGTATTCTTGTGAATTCCCCTAAGATGCAGTGATTTTTGCTCCCCCTGCTGTCACTACAGCAGCAAATTAACCAACCCTTTTGCCCACTGCGAATGTGTATTGATAATGTTGATGCACAGGATGTTTTTTGTTAAAAACAAACACTCACAGCAAAGGGAGGAGGGAGCCATACGGTATTTTAAAAAAGCCAACCCAGGGAATATTCCACATTTTAGACTCCAACGGCAGCATGTGCTGAGTTAAAAGTCGACAAAAATTGATCGGGGGGAAAAATTATTTGCTCTTCATAAAAAAACTGCTCCAAAAAGGAGAGTGTTACCAAAAAAATAAATAAGAGGTTGTATTAGTAACCCTCTTTGTGTCTGAGAACACTTAAATACATGCCTTGGAATAACTCAGAATTACTGCACTGAAATTATTGCTTGAGACTGAGCTGCTTTTGGAAGTGTTTCTGTGACAAGCTTTTCTTTGCTTTCCAGTGATCTAATCTGATGACAGCTCTTTCCTTCAAAATTAATTTTGTTTACCTGGGTGTGTTCTGGAATGCTCACAGAGATGCCTGCGAGGCTGTGTGATGGGACTGCACCGGGGAGGTGCAGACTCTGCCTCCTTGGGCAGTGCCAAGACCATCTCCGGGAATCACACTTTTGGGAGTCGAAGCCTTATTTTGCAAGGGGTTTTCATTTACTCCTGCCTTTAGATGCCTTTGTCTGTAATCAAATATGCCAGTGGCTATTAAAAGAAGGGAATATCTATGTAAAACTTACTCCCCTCTATTTTTTCATGCCAACACCTGCAAAACTTCCTTTAGTCTGTTTGCATCATAACTTACCCTGCTTGTGACTACCTGCCCTCTGCTTTATGAGGGTTTATGGGGCATTGCAATTCATTATTTGCAGCAGAAGCCACTTGTGGAAATGCTGCCTGGATGCAGAGCATCACCAGGACATGAGGAGGACCGTGTCCTCTTGTCCGGAGTGGAGATGAGCAGCACCCCAGCCGCTGCTGTTTCATTTAACATCTCTGCTTCTTAATAAAAAAAAATAAAAAATGGGGAAAAAAATCAGGCTAAAAGGCTTCCAAAAGGAGGCAAAGCTGGCAGGAAGGTTTCTCCGGCAGAGGACCAGTTTCTCAGCAACGCTGCCCTCCCGAGGCGTCAGGAGTTGGGGGCCCCTTGCCCCTGCGAAGGAAGTTCCTCGGGTGCCTGTTAGACATTGAGGGCTTTGTGAGGGGCTGCCCGGCCGCCCGGCTGTCAGCCCACTCCCTTAAGGGAACTTGACAGATCTTAGGAAAAAAAAAATCAATTTTAAGCTCACATGCCCCAGTGGGTGCCAAAGCCACTTCAGAGAGGCTGAGAGATGGCTGAGTCGACAGGATTTGACTTCCAGAGGTAGAAAGGTGACAAACTCCATCATGAGAAAGGGGCAGCTTAGGGCCTCCGAGGCCGAACCTGCTCCCAGGATCCGGGGCCTGGCGTTGTATTGAACCTATTTATCTCTTTCATGGGCCCAAGGTACCACGGGGAAAGAAAAGTTGTTCAAAAAAACGCTGGCAGAATTCAAGGGTGTAAATGATGAATTACTTTTCATCAGCTGAAAGGAAACATACTCCGGAACAATACTGAAAGGGAGCAGGAGCATCTGACCTCCTGCTTCAGAGCAGCCAATATCTTCATTCAAGAAGACAACCATGAAATTACACAGAAAATGGGATTGTCATGAACAGCCCCTTGAAATCTCAGTATACAGTCATTACTGCATGGGAAAAAGCCTTCATCCACACATCATAACTTGTAACAGACAAGGGGGGGGAAAAAAGCCCCTCACCCTGAAAACAGGCCTTGGAGTTACCAGTAGGAATGTAGAAAATATTTGTTGATTCAAACTTTTCCCCTCTAGTCTCCCGTATCATTGTAAACAGACATAACAGTGTTCTAATTCCAAAGTAATACTGGCTTTCTGGCCACAGACAGCTCGTCGGAGCTGTTTTGTAAACCAAAAGAAAGGAAGAGAGAAGGAAGGCCAATCTCTCGCTTTATTTATATTATCTGTCTTTGGTGAATGATTTATCATTTAAGTGCTTTGAGAAGAGAATCCAGAAACCATTGTCCAATTAGTGCTGCCCTCCTAAATCACATACCATAAATATTCGTAATTATCAGAATCACAAAACATCAGAGCTTCACATTCGGGGTAGCAACTTATTTTCTGCATTTACCTAGCAAAGTTTATATTTGTCCAAATTAGGCAGAGAATAGAAAGCAAACAAGAGGCTATTGGTTTATTTGAGAATGAAACCAATCGCAGAGAACGAAGGGCTAGGAATATGGGGATAAAAATAACACATTTAACTGTTTATTTCTTTATTCTTACAGATTTCTGCATGGACTTTAATTAAGCTAGCCCTGGGCTAGTGGGCATGGAGGGTTTTTTTCTTCCTTTTTCATTTTTTTAATTCCTCATTAGGCTGTTTTTCCTTAGCTCTCGTGGCTCTAATGACTAGTCCCATTAAATAGGTCAATGGGCTTCTTTTATTTCAAGTTTTATATAGACTCGTATTCCACTGAATCTTAAACACTGAACACCCAAAGTCTTTCTAGGCATATTTCTTCATTCCTGCAGATAAAGATGTATTTCTTTCTCTTTTCCCCTCTCTCCACAGCAGGTGGCCATCTCTTTGCAATGTACCTGAGGAAAGCTCTGGAATGCTGGCATCGATCTGGGCCAGCTATGTGCAAAAATACCTCCCAGGTAAGTGCTTGGCTGAAGTTTGCAACTTGTGGGTGGCAACAAGGAGATGGAAGAGGAGAGAAGGCGTTCTGTGTGCCCTTGCACCACCTTTTTTTCCTTTTCCTTCTCTGGCTGGTAATGTTGATGGCAAGACTGGGGGATATGGTTGGCCAACCCATGTGGTTGACTGTGTGGGCAGCCCACAGGAAGACCACAGGAGTCTGACTGGAGTACAGGTGGTGCCCAAAAAGGCTGTGATCTGAGGAACGGGACCTCAGGGTCATCCGCCATGCTCCCCACTCCTATGGGAGGGACACTATAGAGTCTCCTCTCTTTGCTGGGCACAAGGACTCAAACCAATGAAAAGAGAAATACGAAAGGGAAGTTGCCTTGCGAGGAGCTCAAAATGGACTACTTACCTAGGAAAAAGTGTAAAAAAGAAAAGCCTTGGCTTTGGTGAGAGCCAAAAGAAAACCAAACCAAAACACCCTGTGAACAAATGAGATTTATTTAATCAATGTCACAAATGAGAATGTGTTGCATGTGACTGTCCCTGATGATCAGTCTAGAGCGTAACTTTATGATCCAACATTGCACATGAGATGCTCCCACTTCCATGTCTGCTTCTCCAGCAGGAAATAGCAGAAGGACAGTGGTTTCTAACGCTTCTGCAACCCCATACTATGAATTACTGTCTTCAGGGGGTTTCGAAACAGTCACTTCTTCTCAGTGGTGTGGATACTCAGGGAACTGCTGTACCCCACTCTTCCGGCCAACCATCTACATGGAATACCTTCCCCTGAGACCTGAGGTCAATCCAATGGATATCTCTCCAGCACAGCAATGGCTCTTTGCAAAATCTTCACGTCCAGAAGAGAAAAGCAATACTATTGACTTCTCTAAGTGCTTTCCAGCCCGAGTTGCTGCACAACAAGCATGTTTGTCCAACAAATACCATATGCTTGGACTTAATTTTCTTCCTCTTCTCCCAAGTCTTTATTAGGCTCATGAAACCTATTTTTTTTAGTAAAAGTAGCTCATTCTGGCATCAAATCATGCTGCACAAAATATCCAGTGTGGCTAAAATGTCAGGAAAAAGTCTTGTAGAGAGGTGTGTGCAGGGTGGGAAAACCACGGTCTTCATTGGTTGCCATAGGTAGAAACACAAGAATTGAAGTGTAATGTGCAGCAAATTAGGTGATTGTATACTATTTGAAGATTCAAGTTCAGACACCCTTCAGATACCATTTGAACTGTCTTTATTTTAAGTGCAAGCTGGGCTAAAAATAATCTGAGTCTCAACTCATACCTCCAAAGTCTGTACTCAAAACATCTAAATTGGAAATGAATCAGCCCATATGAGTTGAAAATTCCAATCTAGAGGTGTCTACATGTCTCTGCTGCCCCTGAAAGGAGCCCATGGAGACTTTCCTACCCAGCCCAATGCCTCAAGCAAGAAGAGATGAATCTTACCATCTAGCTGCAATTTGTAGAGTAATTAGGACTTTGACTGTGACAACCTTTAGCCTGTCAGCAGTCATAGTTTAGCTCATAGTAAAAACGCCGGTGGCAACTATATTGCAGCAATTCTAAATATACCCATATTTTAACTAGATGAGGTGATATGTGGGTTTGCAGTGATTTGTTTGCATATACAGGGTACTGTGAAAGAACTGTTTAAACTGGGTTTGAATCCATTTTATTGCCTGAAAGGTGATTTTGTTTCTTTGTTCTCCTTTAGAGTGGGACAGTGATGAGACCAGCTTTTCTGCAATGAGAAAGCAGGGTACCCCCAAAGTATAACCAAAGAGCATGGGTATGGTGAGTACGAACCTGTCCCACGCTCTATTCCACAGCAAAGCATGCCTTTTATTAAGATTTAACAAATTAGGTGGGTATAGCTAATGAAGCTGCTTGACCACTGAGCAATCTTTAATGCTCCAACAAACTGACCTCAAACTACACAACTTCTGTGCAGCTGAAGTTTAGTCTTGGTATATACACAGCTTTGTTGTAACCTGCATATGTTTCAGCACACTGTTAAAGAGTTTTCATTATCCTAATTATAATGAAGTCACTTGAAATAAATTTAGAGATAGTGAACAATGCAAAAATATCTAAACAGGGAGCTGGTCTGTTGATTTTTTGGCTAAGTCATCGCCTTATGTATAAATGATTCTCAGATGACACAATTGATAAACAATACCTTTAATTGAGCAGTCAAAATGCTGCTATTAAAGCAGAAAACTGGCTCAAAAAAGCCCCCACCAGTGTGAATAACTCCATTTTTAAGCAGAGTACCATGTACCATTGCACCATGTAAGATAGTCTGCAGGTAGATTGAACTTCTGGGATATGGATCAGCATAATAGATGAGAGATTTTCTTCTCATTGGGAAATGCTCAGTTGTTCCTTCTAGGGCAGAGAGTTTTCTATCCAGATCAGAATTTCTGAAGTGTTAAGCAGCAGTGAGACAATAATGGGATTTTTGAGAGTGTCTGGGTACTGGATGCCAATCAAGTTTCTAGGTGACTTTTGAAAATGATGTCTAGAACCCATCTGCATCCTTTGGCACCCAGATACCTTCAAAATGTCGGGTTTAGATGTCTGTTTTGGTTCGTGATGGATACAGGCTGTAGCACAACTAATTGTGACTGACAACACAAAAAGACAGGTGCAAAATTGAAGCACAGGTCTAAAGGCTTGGTCCTGTGTAGCTGATGGACGTTTAGTGTATTTTTAATGTTTCACTTTCCCTGGCTCCTTAATTAAATAAAAATATTTTAGATACAGCAGCAGAAATCAACTTCTTTGACTGATATGAATCCTGTTTACTCTCCAACTCTGAACTCAGCAGGTTAAGTAATTGGGAGACAGAAAAGTTCCTATATTTCTATTTCCAGCTGGTGGTACACAAAAGGCAGGAAGTTATCTCATTAATGGGGCACCAGCTTTATGCAAATTATAGTAACAAAAAGGCTTCCCTTCATACTTTTCATAAATTACCTAATAAAGTAGGAATAAATGGCCATATTCAAGAGTCTTTGTTGTATTTTTAGCACAAGACTCTTTCTGTTACTGCAAATATGACTAAATGCGCCTTGTTCAAAAGGGGTGTTTATGAAATAAGGCCACTCAAAAGCTTTTATTCCTTAACAGCCTTCAGTTACTTTTATGGCACGAAATTAACATAATTAGTCACAGAGAATAGATGACATAAGCAGCGTGCCATGCACAAAAGGGGAAACCAGTATCTAAGGAAGGTATTTTGAGAGATCAAAAATTTTCAAAGTGCTCAATACTAGAAGGTCCTTTTTATTTGTGCACAGCCTTAAGATACTTTCTTACTCCGTGAAATTCACATAATGAGATGCAGCAGACAGATGACATTAGCGATGAGCCATTAGAAAGAGGTCAGTTTCCTCTGAAAGATAGTCACTGTTCCTGCTCGTCATTAATTTGCAGCTTCAAAGCAGTGAGCATATGATAGTCTGGCATGTTAAGCAAGTTGCAGTTATCTTTAAATAACCATTTTTTTCCAGTTATTAGAAGCTAAAGTTTTTAAACTTCTGACTGAAAGCAAAATTAAAGCACGCAGCAGTGTAAAAAGGCTATGGAGAGATTAGAAAAGGGAAATCAAATATGTTTTATAAATGAAGTTAGCTTTTCCCCAGGGAAAGGCTCCCTTAACTTTCAGTTCAAGAATTTGGGGTTGCATACAGACCACATAGACTTGATTGCTTGCCGGTAGAAGAGAGGAAAGGAACTATTTTTAGCTGCTGTCTTCTTATTGACTAACGTACCCTGGGCAGAAAAGTACAACTATGTAAATAGATTTGCAGCCCAGAAACAAAGATATCTGAGATGCTTGAACAAGGTGAGAGAAGACAAAACGATCTGCTCTGCTTGTGGCTTGGTGTGAACTTTGGTTGCATCTCCAGTTTGGCAGTGGAATATATTTGGATATTAATAAAAAAGCTTGTGAGACTTGGATCATATCTTTTTTATAAATGAGTGGGGAGTAAACAGAAATGTAGTGCAGTAGGCAGCAGGCAACTCCAATGTGTAGCACTGGAATCTTGATATAAAAAGACTTGTCACTTCTCCAAATAATGTCACATGTCCAAGCTGGTACTAACAAACGCTCTTGTTTTATAATAAATATCCTTTCATTACTAATCCCCATATTTAATGCTGAAGCTGTGTCATGGGTGAAGCCTCAGAAGGACCTCAGTTTAAGCAACCCAGTCTGATTGTTCAAGCCCAGACCAAGTTGTGCTGCCTGTGCAATGCAGAACAGAAGACAGCATTGCTAATGGATTTTTACTATGCCAGGATTACCAGAGCTAACACAGGAATGAGGAAATAATGAAGTAACACTTTTCCCTATAATACTACCATTAATTAATTTGCCTAAAATGCTTAATTCTGTGGATTTTGGATCATACATAAACATGGTCACATAAGTGACCTGAATCAATAGTGGTTTGTCTCTGTCAGCTTTCTGCAGAGAGTGACCCCAGCCCACACCTTTGCTGTTTATCCCAGTTCCCCAGGTGTGTGCTTGGCACACAGTTACCCATCCGGTAGCAGTGGCCCTGACAGAGCTTTGGCCAGGAATGAGGTTTCTCCTACAACGTAGACAGCACGCGGCTCCTAGGGAGGCCAGGCTGCCACAGAGATGCGATCCATACCATGTTCCTTGCCCTTAGGGCAAGGCAACAGGCCCTGCCTTGCTTAATTATAAACTGATTGAGATACAGCCCCTGGGATCCATCTGTGGCCAGCCACCCATTAGCAGTGTCTGCCTTTTCCAGCCCGTGGCAGGGGAGGCCAAGCCTCGTAGGCATCTCACGTAGGTAACGCTGTTAAACGGCTGAAGTAGGATGGGCTGAAGCCGAGCTTGAGTTCCTATGGAAAATCAGTTAACTGCACAAAGCCCAGGGGCTACCATTCATCTGTGGTGTTTTAATTTGGACTCGACTCTCATTCTGCGCTGTGATTTACTTGGGCTGAAGCGGGGTTCACTGAGCGAGGAGAAGTGCAGGATGTTTTACAGCCTGGCTCTGGGCTAGGCTGCTCTGAAACTCATTTAGAACTACTGCTAGGGCTATTTTTTTAATTCAGATAGTTGGAACCGGTTGCGGATGTATCATAACTGGTTGCACAGCAGATGCACCTGAATTTTGGATTCAGAATTGAATCCAGGTGTAAATTACCCCAAAGACGTGGTGATACCTTAATTTGACATCCCAGCTTGGTTTGCTGGGAGCATTTCCAGCATTACAGAGCTCTAGCTGATTTAAACTGGTCCTTCCAGATGTGTATGTATCTACTGTCAGTACTGCTTCAAAATGACTTCTTTGCTGATTGAGTTTTTATCAACATGGGATTACCAATTTATTTACATACCAGGCCTCTGGAGTCCAGTCTCTGAAAGTCTTATTTTCAAAGCAGATTATCCCTTTCTGGTTGTTGGCATCAGCAGTGGAGTCCTCCCTTTTGAAGATGGGGTGTTTCTGAACTAGCAAACCTTCTCATTGCAAGGGGAAATCCAACCAGCTGAAAATTTAGGAAACAACTTGTAAAACAGACAAACAGAGTTAAGAACAAGTTGACAAAATAAATAGAAGATTAAAACCCAAGCAATAGTTCTACTCCTTTCTCCTAAAGACCTATATTTAAGACACCACTTTCCCTCATTTTGTACAAAACCTCCTTGAGTTTGTTTTGCTGAGCTTTCTTAATATTTTTTTTAGGTATGGGGCAATATTTGTGAACTGCTTTTGTATGGCGTGTTAGATAAAAAAAATGTGTGTATGAGATAAAGAGCGAGGGCAGCCGGGACAGATGGTGGTGTATTAATCTCAACCCCTGGCCCCTGCTTGCCTGGTTAGCTGAGGCACATAGCCACTAGTTTTGAGGTATAGGAGATCTCCTTTCCTTTCTTAGGACAATAAACAGAACATTATTCAAACCTGAATAAGTAGTGTCAAGTTTCAATATTTATGGCAAAATTTCAGCTGATTATGTATTTTCTTCTGCTGCAGAAAATGAAAAGTTTTAAGAAAAAACTGAGAGCAAAACCATTTTGCCTCCAAACATGAATTTTGATTATGAAATGATGTTGTTTTTCCTAATGGATGCTTTAGTCCTGCTCCTCTCATGCTCTTCAGGTCGTGCCCTGCAGCTGTACTGTGACTTTCCTATCCTTTTTAAGCTAACCAAAGCACATCATGGGGTGACCGAGCTCCTCAAATCATCTTGGGCAGAGGTGACACAAAGTACTGGATGTTGTTTTTGTGGGTGCTCGGTGTTGCACACCCTTAGTACAAACTGATCACAGCCACTGGCAAAACCAGAGTCCTCCTTCTGCACTTCTTTGGGTCTTCAAATGCTATATCAGGTTATCAGTAGGATGGAACAGGGGTAAGGGTCATTACATTAATTAGTGCATCTTTTTATGGTGCAAGGCCACAGATGTTTTTGTAGGAGACAGAAAATTGGGGCACCTAAATCTTAGGTATGAAACTGTAATATATTAACAGCCTCTTGCTAAGGCTTGCAGATGTATCAGGCTTTAACCACACATCTTCAAGGAATTACTGCAATTCGTGTACTGTCTTTGTGTCCAAAAAGTGAAGCAGTTGCTCTCAGTAAATGTTGTTCTCACCTTGTCTGTGCCAAAATGGGTAAAATTTATTCCAGCTAGTTTTTAATCAATTTTCACATACGTTGCTTGCAAACTATCAAGCAGTAATGTGGAGGTATTCTCCTGAAGATGAACTTATTTTGCTAAGTCCAAAAAAATGTGCTTGGACGCCTTATGAGAAGGGAAGCGGGAACATTCAGCAGATGAAGTAAGCAAATGAAAAAAAAATAGATGAAATAAGCAACTAAAAGCTGAAGAAATGCCCCTGTGACTCTGCCAAACCAGTGAGCAGGTACACATGAGTAACAAAAGTCAGTGCAGAGATGCGGAAGCTGCAAACATGTTCCAACAAATCATAGAATCACAGAGTGGTTTGGGTCGGAAGGGACCTTAAAAACCACCCATTTCCCACACCCCTGCCATGGGCAGGGACACCTCCCACTGCATTAGAGTGTTCAAGGCCCTGATATACAGTGACATAAAAGAGAGAGTGCAGGATCAGTTTGGTGAAAATGTGGAGAATGGAGGTTTTTGCTTGATGTTTTTAAATGTCTTTTATTACATTTAGCCTTCTTCTTCAAGGGAAAATATTTTTGTCATACATTTATAAAATAATTTCTTTTCCTTGCTTGTATGAAATTCTAGTTTTTCTACTTTCTATTTTTTATATAAAGCTTAAGTAAAGTAATATATCCCTATGTGTCAGTCCCTAAAAGAAAGTTGTCATCAATAGGAACTTATCACTATAAAACTTGGCTAACGTTATCCTAACTAGACATAGTATAGCCACGTAGGTGTCTTCAAACGTAGCATTAAAATTTGTCATGTAGCTTGGTTCCACTATCCAAGTGTATGAGTATTAACATCCAGGCACTCTGAAAGCCTTTCAGAGTAATGCATCTTGGTTTTGTTTTCATTGAGAGGAAAAAGAAAAAGAGAGGGGAAAAAAAAAGGCAAAAAGAAGCCTTTGTTTTCTTCATTGAAGGGTAGAAAATATCCACAGACACTTTTTACTTTCTCTGAAAAATTTAGTATAGACCAAATCCCAGCGTGCTACTGATGAAGAGTTCAGGCTACTCCTTGACATTAGGCAGTAGGATAGGATTTGTGAAAGCTCTCCGCTGACCTAATAATGCTCCCATTTACATCAGTGGGAGGAAATTCAATCAATGCTGAATGTATTCTGAAGACTCAATGCCTAAAATGTCAGAAGTTGACACTTCAGAATGTTATATTTGAGTTTGATTATGAAATTATTTTGTGTTTGGTATTTTGTTTATGTTTTTTTGACAGTGAAGGGTGTAAAATTGAAAAGGAACACTGAAGTGGAGAGGTTACTGGGATTACATTCATGCAAGGATTTTGAGTATTGCCAATTGCTCAGACCAGACATTTTTAATTTTTGTAATTTTCAAGTCTTGTATCTCCCATTATCATCAATAATTTCTGTAAATACTGGGATACCAAAAGGAATTTTGGAAGATGGATACTGGGAGGGGGGGGGAAAGTACTGCAGAATAAAAATGAAAGCTACCAGGCTTTTCCTGATATTCCTGTAATAAAAGGAAACCAATGGTAAGGAAAGAAACACAACAAAAGGAGATGCTGGCAATTTCTACGTGTCACATTTCAGAATGGATTATATCTGCTTTAACTAATAAGAATCTATAGAACGGAATGAGAGAATTATGAATTAGATGTTCTTGTTAAGGTCTAGTTCAGCTTAATTAAAACAGGAACTCTGAAGCAATATATATGTGTGCATATGTCTGTGCACACAGCGCCTGGTTTATATATCAACACGCATACAAACCAATATATAAAACACAGACACCCTTCTTCATTATACCTAAACTTCTGCTTTAAACACAAAGCTTTATACATTATTTTAAACACATTTTTAACACATGTTAATAATATTCATGCCGTTGCTTTGAAAAATCTGTGAGATGTGGTTAATGAAGAGAAACTGCAGCATAAATTGCATGTAAAATATGCAATCCACAACAACATACTTTTTCTCAAGCTACAGTTTTTTACATTAAACATCTTTTAGCTTGTTTAAATTTATTCCCTATTGTTTATAAAAAGCATCATCAGCCACCACTGCTTGAAACAACTACAAGTAGTAAACCAAGCAATCTTCTTACTTTAATAAGATTCTTTGGTTAAAAATAGATTTTAAGCCTATCTCACATTAAAGGATGTAAATCCTAATGAAATTGCACAAAATCTTTCTCATTTTCAAGGTTGGTTTTTTTTCATGAAACCAAAGATCTTTTTTTTCCTAAAGTTCCACCAAAGAAAATAGTGGTAGGTTTTTTTTGTTGGTGGTTTGCAGGTTTCTTTCCCACTGTCACTGGACACCCCATTGTACATTGTCTGATGTGGTTTACTGAGTAAGCCTCATCTGAAGGTCTAGTTCAGACACCTGCACTAGCACTGAGTAATCTGTTATTTTATTAGTGTGTCCATGAGGTTTTTCACAATATCTCACCAAAATGCCCTTTAATGCAATTTCAATGGACTGTTGGCTTTGCCTGTCCAAAATTGTCAGGGATAACAGTTCATTTTCTTCCCCTTTGTTTCATATTGCACATATTTTTCTGTGCAATGTTTCCTCAGTCTCTTCTTCTGCAGCACAAACAATCCTAATTCATCACTTGCTCTTTCCTCCCAAAATTCTGTTTTTTCTACATGTTTATCATTCTTACTCTTCTCTTCTAGTTGCTCTAACAGTTGGTCCACATTGGTTTTGGCCTGGGTATTTAATAACTTTGTATAGTACTCCAGCTGGGCCGAGCAGGTTATTCCATGTTTTTTGCAGTTGTCTATATTTGTGTGCACTCCGAGGTGTTATGTATCTTTTTTTCCATGGCATCATAACATTTTGGGTTCTGATCTGCATAACTGGACCATGTCAAGCAGAACTGCTGTCTTAAGAGAGTTTTCCTTATTCTGTAATGAACATCTTGGTTATTTGTAACATACCATAAAATTGGTATGGGGTTTTTTAGGTCATTTCTCCCATTTGCCAAAGTGGTTTGAATTTTAATCCTGTTCCCTAAAGTACTGGAAACTCATCTCCATTTGGTGTTAGAGGTATGTGTTACAGAGTTTACTTTTAGCATCCAGAAAACTATTCCTTCCTTCTCATACACAAGAGGTGAGTTAGTACTCAATAATCAATCCAGGCTCTTACAGTTTAAGAGATTAGTCCACTGCAAGCAATCGTTTTGCTTTAATATTGCTATTATTAGCAAAATTGCTGATGATCCCAAGACTGTAATTTATGTCAGAATCTTTTTGTGGTAAAACCTATAACACGCATATGAGGACAGGGACTCTGATTCAAAGAGTTTGGTGAAATAATAGACACAACTATGGAGCATGTCAAGGAAGAAGTGGAGACTTGTATTAATAGATCATCCACTCAATCACTTAAGCTGTATGTGTAGCTTAGCAGGTCTCAATCACTTTAAAATATGTGTCAATTAATGAATATGTGTCTGTCTCTGAAGTCATTTGTCAGAAAGGTGATTTCTTACTGCCACCATGGAAGTCAGAGAATTGAAAAATGGGAGAAGACAGCCTTGGACCAGACATGAGCTAAATATGTGTGAGCGTAGGAGCAGTATCTCAGAGGTGATCTCAGGGGTGGCATTGCTGAAGAAGCAGTGGGTAATACAGAGGGAGAGGTGCAATGCTGAAGATCAAGGAAAAGGAGTTTAAGGGTAGGCAGAAAGGGGTGGCCGACACACAGGGGGTGTGTGCTGGTCCTACAGAAAAGGAGAAAGAGGCAAATTCCAAATTCACACCAAATTTACATTTACCAAAGTATCTCAGGGTTGGTTAAAGAGTAGAGGCTAAGTGAATGTGCAGCCAGATATGCAGATAAAGCAAAGAGCTTTCAGGTGTGAGCTTCATAGTCACAGTGTTGATGCAACTCAGAGGAGCAACAATCTACATGACATGTAACTGCAGATTTTTTTGGTTCTGAAAATGAAAGCAGGGCTGGTTTGTTTCCTTCTCTTGTTGTATTTACTATTCTACTTTATCATTTATTTGGTGTCTTTTTAATTTCTTGGGACGCACCTGAAACCTGACGTTGGTAGAAAAGATGGAGGGAACTTACCTATTGTATTGTTGGCTTTTGCTGAAGATCTTTACAAGGAGAGATACAAAGCATATTTTAAATTAAGGCACGGTCTGCATTAAGCAGACTATAAAAACAAGTTTGATTTTGGGTTAGGATGAATATTGACACTATTGAAACAGGTTTGGCCACTTCTGTTTTTGAGAAAATTATTGAGAATTACCATTCAGCTCCATATCCAGAAAGGCAATTTTCTCTCCTCCAGAGATACAGCGATTTTAAAAGTTGCAGGCAAACCCTAGGCCCTGCACCTCACTCACCAGGATCAAATTTGAGTTATTTAGGCTGTTTGTAATCAAAATTTGAGTTACAGTATAACACCCTCAGCTTCCAAACTATTGCTGTGTGAAGGAAAGAAAATGAATCTTATTTTTTCATCTAAATTTAGGAAGGGAATGGGTCCTGAACACCACATTTAGGGGCACACATGGATGGAAAATATTGTGTCCCAGCTTTAGGCTCTGGCTCAGTAAAGTACTTGTCCAGCTGTAAGTGTGTGTAAGTTTAATGGGCTTCCCACTGAATATCTTCCCAACTAAGAGAAGCTGAAAAACCTGGAGCTCCCACGCCATGGCACTGACCACAGCCCGAGTGGGTCAGAGCCCCCTGTTCTCCCCCCTCGTGGTGACCCATCTGAGGTGGGTAAGGGGCGTAGTGCTGCAGCAAGAAACAAAGGAGCTGGAAAAAGGATCCTATTAATGCTGACTGCTCTGATGCAAAACCAGATTTCATTTTTAGACTTCTATTTTCTCCTTTAATTATATAAATCTGAACATACTTTCGAGATTATGAAATAAGTGCTGAGAAGCCAGTTATTTTTCATCATTTATTTTTAAAGCAAATTTATCTTTGAATTGTCATCTGTTAAAATTCCTGAGAAGCAGACCACAAATGAGTACAATATGAACATGATATTCCATGCCAGCCCAATTCAAGTAAGAGATGTAAAGATCTTTTTTAGGCTTCCTTTGAACACAAAATGTGACCAGTTCCACCTAAGTAAGCCATGTGTTGTTCTCCAAGTTTACAGTGTGTACGTACACACATGCATATGTACACACAAAGCTAATACTAATCTTAGCCATTTATTGGCATCATATACTCATTAAATCTTTGATTTAACAGATTCTGAAACCTTGAAATACTCTACAAAAAGGAACAGCTATGGGAACACAAGAAAAACTTAAAAATGCTTTCTTGGAATTAACAGTGTTCTGGAGATGCTTGTTGGGACTCCCTAGTACTGAAAATTTGGAAATTCTAACCTTACAACAGGTTACTTACCTAGAAACTGAACGGATACTTCAGATAAGAATGGGCATGAGAGCAGCCCTGAAGAGAAGGACTTGGGGGTGTTGGTGGATGAGAAGCTCAGCATGAGTTGGCAGTGTGCGCTCGCAGCCCAGAAAGCCAATGGTGTTCTGGGCTGCATCAAAAAAAGTGGGACCAGTAGGTTCCACTCTCGTGAGACCCCACCTGGAGCCCTGCATCCATCTCTGGAGTCCTCAGTGCAGGAAGGTCATAGATCTGTTGGAGAGAGTCCAAAGGAGGCTACGAAGATGATTGACTTGAGGGTTGGAGCACCTGTCATCTGCGGACAGGCTGAGAGAGTTGGGGTTGTTCAGCTTGGAGGAGAGAAGGCTCTGCGAGAAACTCAGAGCAGCCTCCCAGTACTGAAAGGGGCTCCAGGAAAGCTGGGGAGGGGCTCTTGATCAGGGAGGGCAGGGACAGGATGAGGGGAGATGGCTTTAAGTTGAAAAGCTGATTGAGATGAGATCTTAGGAAGAAATGTTTTGCTGTGAGGGTGGGGAGGCCCTGGCCCAGGTTGCCCAGAGCAGTGGTGGCTGCCCCATCCCTGGAGGTGTTCAAGGCCAGGTTGGATGGGGCTTTGATCCCTCTGATCCCGTGGGAGGTGTCCCTGCACATGACAGGGGGTGTGAACTGCATGATCATTAAGGTCCTTTCCAACTCAATTCATTCTGTCATTCTATGGTTCTGTCTTCATGTGCTGTCCACTTTCTTCTGCTGAAGTGCTTTGGAGGAGCAGTCAGGGTCATCTGTTTAACCTGAGGTTTATCATGACCAAGTTCTGACAACAAATACAGCCACACGGCACTTTTTGCTATACAAATCTTAATATCTATGTCAAGTATATGTCTTTTAATAATAATTTTACACTAATAAGGGAAAACTTATCTTTCCTGTCGAAGGATCCTCACACGTAGGCTCAGTATCCTGGAGCCAGTCAAAAAGTTTTCCTGCCTGTGGATCTGCTTTAGTGTAAGTCTGTGCATTAACACATTCTTTCTAATCAAGTGTGTCTTCTCCAAGGATAATTGGCTTTTCAGGCCACTGAAAGTGTTTGGTTTTTGCTATCCCTCTGTGTGGACTGAATGATTACAGTTGTACAGCAAATCGTAGTTCATCCTTTGTAGCTGATATATGCAGCACCTAAACCGTGCCAAAAAAATCATTACTTTTGGGGGCTCTGGTGAAGGATTCAGACTGTGATATAAAGAGGAAGGGATATAAGAAAAACAAACATTTATCACTTCGCAATTTACATACCAAGTTTAGCTCAGTTATGATTTAAAACAGCACATAAAGCCCCTAAATTGATCTTTGAACAGCAAAGTTGAGCTTAACTGCAGCAATGCCATAAGCATTGTTAGGATATATTAGAACCAAAGAACTTAACATTCAGTCTTGATCTCTCCTTGAAATTTATTAACTCCTTGGTACTAAGAAATATAATTTGATGTCACTGACTGTTGTGGTGTATTTTTACATGAACTCCGATGGACTGAGTCATCCATATCTATCTCCAAAGGGTTACAGTGACAACTTAGTGCTTTGATTAAAGGTTGCAGTGTTTATTTAGTCACTTTTATTGTGCTTGGGAGTCTCTCCTGCTAAATATATTTACTTAAAGCAGGTCTCCTGCTAATCAACCTTCTGGGACAAAAATCAAGTTCCTGAAAGCTTAAGCCTAGTCTACCCCAGCACAATTCTGGACTGAACAGGGAAAGGAAATTGGAAGGAGCAACTCAAGATATTTTACTCTTACGAATTAGTACACAAATAGAGATTTATAGTCTGCATATGTGTTTTGTTTTTACTGATGGCTGTAACTAAGGACACCTGTAAGTCAGGGGAAAAGGGAAAATAAATGGAGGAAAAATGTAATAATACACAGCATTTCAGAGCTGATCTGGACTCTGTTATGTGAGAAAAACTTGCTTTCTTTAAAACAAGTTTTTCTTTTGTTTCTGGAAAACCTGTAGAATTTGGATGGTGTGCCTTAGTGTAAAGTATGAAATATAATGATTTTTTAGAAGATTCAGTGTTTCCAACAGAAATGTTGAGCTAAGTGTAGAATTTGTGGGATCAGTTAGCTTATAAATAATGATCCTTTATGCTGGCATTGGGAAATCTGTGTTCCCACAGCTTGTTCAATAAAGCAATTAATATCAATGAGTGCTGAAGAAAGCAAATCTTCAGTCACTTTTGTCTGGATTAGTTAACATCAGAAACATCCCATCCCTCTCCTGGAGTATTTAATCTTCTCATAGGAAGACATCCTAATGAAAGGTAAATAAAATGTTCTGCTTGGCATGTGCTTGCTGTTCCTCCCCGACTCTCATGTCACAATGCTTTCTCCTCTTACAAGACAATTAACATTTTTCCCTGGATATCTTCACTGTAGCTATTTTATCACAGAATCACAGAATTACCCGAGCTGGAAGGGACCCGAAAGGATCATCAAGTCCAACTCCTGTCCCTACCCAGGACCCTCCCAACACTCACACTGTGTGACTGAGGGCATCGTCCAAATGCTTCTGGAATGCTGGCAGAGTGGGTGCTGGGATTGCTTCCCTGGGGAGCTGTTCCAGTGCTCCACCACCCGCTGGGGGAAGAACCTCTTCCTGATATCCAGTCTAACCCTCCCCTGGCACATCTTCTGCCATTCCCTCCAGTCCTATCACAGGTCACAAGAGAGCAGAGCTCAGCCCCTGTTTCCCCTCCCTCCCTTGTGAGAAGGCACAAACAGCTCTGAGATCCCCACTCAGTCTCCTCCAGGCTGAACAGACCAAGGGATTCAGCCACTCCTCGTACAACTTCCCCTCCAGACCCTTCCCCAGCCTTGTGGCCTTCTCTGGACACTCTCCAGTTTTTTTATGTCCTTTTTATCCTGTGGCACCCAAACTGCCCCCAGTGCTCGAGGTGGGGCCGTCCCAGCGCGGAGCAGAGCATTTTGTGCACCCCTCTGTGCCAAACCTGTCTCGTCATCGGCCCTCGGCATCCCTGCTGGTGCTACTGGCCTGGTTCCTGCTTATTACGGTGGGATTTCACCTCCAAAACTCACAGATAATGTATCTTAAGCACATATAGCACTGAAATCCATTGCATAGAACACTCCTGATGTACTTGGCATCACGCTCAGCACGAGGGCAAGCGTTCCTCCTCTGACAGGGCATATTTCTGTAGCCCACGTGAAGTTGTCTGTTATAGGAAGATCTGTTGAGGGAATGGGTGTGGTTTCACTGACCTCATCCACCAACGATGAACTTGTGTAGATCTGAGTTTTTGATAGAATGGAGTCATAAAACAGCCCTGAACTCTCCTGCGTTTGGCTGCGTTTGCTGAGATTTCACACACAAGCAGTAAAAAAAGCTTAAAAGATTTTTATCTCAGCGCAGCCAAAAGTGTGGTAATAAGGTAAAGGTTGAGAAGCATTGTTGGCATAAGAAATCCCCTGCTTACACTGGATTTATAACACACCCAGTTTAGTAAGAATTGGCACTGCTGAGCATTTTCTGACAGTGGTGGGATAATATATTGCAAAAGGCAGAGCGGCCAAGTCTCACACCTGAGGAGCAAGACACACTTCATTCTGCTGATGGAGAGACCTAAATCAAGCTTTAATGTTACTACAATGCAATTACTCCTCTCCTAGGAGCTCCAACTGTACAGAGTTGAGGTATAAAACTTGTGATTTTGGTATACTGGAAGAGTTTATTAACCCCTTAAGTATTTGTATGTACTCTGCATTTGGAGGGACAGCCTTTTAAAGTTTACCAGGCACGTTTCAAAGGCAAGCAATAGTTTCTGGTGTGTGATGCCGCGGGTGTGAGGCCAAAGCGGTTTTCAATGAAGTTTAATTTTTTTAAACAGTAAATAAAACAATATGTGCAGTTTTGGATTGCATTTTCTATCACCATTGTGTGCTGTAAGACCTCCCCTGTGCTTCAATAGGAAATATTTTTTGGTGAGAGAATAGGCTTTCAGTGTTCCAGAGATTCTGCTCAAGTCTGATATTGCTCTTTTACATTCTTTTACCTCATTTGTGAGCCTCATATCTAACCACGATCACTTCTCCTTTCCCCTTGCAGTTAGATTAATTAAAAGCCATATTGTTACAATGAATATATGCTAAAACTCTACAAATAGAAGATTAAAAAAAACCCAAGAACATGTTCTGTAGTTTTTGTGTGTGCAGCTGTGACAGAGTTGCCCTAAAAAGGAGCACGAGAGTGAACACATGCATGCTTGTACTTTTGTGTTCTATTTCTTTTCTTCATATATAGTTTTTCCTTTCTAAGAGATCAGATTTCAGTCTTTCTCTTCAGTTCTTATGATTTCACTTAGCTCATTTTCCTTCCGTATTCTATATTCTGTTACTTTTCTCACATGTGCTGATTTTTACCTCCAGTGTTCTAAGCAGAAGAAAAAACCCAGAGACACTGAGTTCAAGCCTCATATTTGATTTATTATTATGAATGTGGGAAGTTTAACCTGAAAAAGCAAGTTTATAGGTAGATAAGGAATATAAATAGACATAATAAGCTTATAGAAAGCATTCAACTAAAAACATGACAGTTTTTTTGTAGTTTTTGGGTATCATTGACATGAAGACTACTGATACAGATGCGGTAGAATTTTACTTTTTTATTTCTTTTTTTTTTCCAAATTGATCTATTGCTTTACAATATTGATATTGCAAGACAGGGAGCACAAGATAGAAAACCTCACAATTTTTTTTCTGGTTTGGTCAAACCTAATAAAAATTTCATTCTGTCATCATGAATAGAAATATTTAATTTCATATCAGCTTGACAGTCATATGTACTGGCTTATGTGAATACTTTTACAGACTTGTAGCTGAAGTTCTTCAGCCTTTTCTTTCCTGGTAAATGCTGAAGTATTATTTTAGGTTATAACTTTTTTATGATGATCAGCCCAGCAGATTTACTTTAAGGTATAATGGTTATTTTAGGCCAGTTTAGCAGTTGCTGTCTGACACGTTGGTCGACAGGAAAAGGGTGGTTCATGAAACTGCAATCAGATTTTCAGCTTTACTCTCCTGACAGCTCCAGGGGGAGCCAATGTGTGACCTCTTCTTCCTTAATCTACTCAGGATTAAATACACTGCTTTCTATTATGGAAAAGGAAGCATGGAATGTCTTCTTTGGTATATCCAGCATCATCCGTTTCAAACAGGTAACTCTACGTGCTCTCTTAAGAGCTGGGCAGAGGTGTAATTTAAGAACTGGCTAATTATTTGCATCTTTTGAGCGAGCCACATACTGAGGAATTAGAATGCACAACCCCCCTCTACCCCAAGTGCTGGACAAGTTTTGAGATTCTGAGAGAGTTGGGGTTGTTCAGCCTGGAGAAGGCTGTGGGGAGACCTTAGAACAGCCTCCCAGTACTGAAAGGGGCTCCAGGAAAGCTGGGCACAGACTTTTTAGTCCTGTTTTAACAGGACAAGCTTAATGTTGTTAAAGTAAGGAAGGTTAGATTTATACTGGATATAAGGAAGAAATTTTTTACAGTGTGGGTAGTGAAATACTGGCACAGATTGCAGGGAGGTAATGAAGGAAACATTCAAGGCCAGGTTGGATGGGGCTCCGAGCAACCTGATGGAGTTAAAGATGTCTCTGCTCCTGCAAGGGGTTTGGACTGGATGACCTGTAAAGGTCCCTTCCCACCTGAAGCATTCTGTGATTCTAGAATTCTAGGATTCTGTGATTCTCCTTTTGCAAATTGGTTGTAACCTCCTTAATACTTCACAAGACAGTGAATCATATGAATCTAGCAGTTTTTTTGCCAGTTCTCTACTTGGGCCATATTTTTTAAAAGGTGGGCTTTTTTTAAGCCAGGAAGCACTGCATTTCCAGCACCGCTGAATATCAGGGAATGGGTTTGGCTTCAGCAGAGACAGAAACAATGCAACATGTACAATTTCTCCTTGCCCTGCAAAAAGCACTGTTGAAAGCTGCAGCTTCTGGCTGATGTTGTGATTTTACTCTCGAAGAGAAAATAAAAAACTTTTAAAAATTCCTAGCATTTAAGAAAGTATATTTCTGTGCTAAATGTATTTTTAAAGACTTATTTATGCTGTTTTCAGGTAAAAATCTGCCAGGAAAAGTAAACTAATGTCATTCAGATAATACAGGTAGCTGCAAATTTTGGCTGTCCTCTAATTCTCAAACACTTATCCCCGTGTACACTTCCTGTTCCCTGACTCTCATCAGCTGGAAAAGTCATTATCTGAACTGAGAGCTTTACATCTGTCAGCTGGGAAAGTGATTACTTAAACTGATAGCAATAGCAGTTGCTTTAGCTTAAAATGGCTGACTATGTGGGGCTTAACAATTTTTTTGGGGAGGGTAAAGTTATTTAGTCACTTTATATTATTATTGTTGTGGACATCAAAAGACCTAAACAATATCAAGGGCTCAGCTTCCTGCTGAGACTCAGATAGGCAAACTTGATAAGATACATGAGAATGACTTCTGGAGAGCGTGTTCTTCAATTTTAACAATTATACTAGAACATAGAAAGAGTGTACATCCCTTTCTTCTGTCCCTTCTCTTTAAGCTGTTTCATCTCCATCAGATTTTATCCTGACATACAGGTGAGAGGAAAACCCTGGTGAGGCAGGTTCCATCCCGGGGGCCCAGTCCTTGTCTTCTACGTACCTCAAAGATGACAAGAATTTAGGTCTCTTTAAGAAAGCTGAGTGAGTTGAAAAATGGTATTTTGTTACAGTAAAAATGAAAGGATACCCTATATTTCCCCATCCTGTCCAAATCATCTTTTTCCAGATTATGTGAATTCATAGAATCACAGAAGGGGTTGGGTTGAAAGGGACCTCAAAGCCCATCCAGTTCCGCCCCCTGCCATGGCAGGGACACCTCCCACTGGATTAGGGGGCTCAGAGCCCCATCCAGCCTGGCCTTGAACACCTCCAGGGATGGGGCAGCCACCACTGCTCTGGGCAACCTGGGCCAGGGCCTCCCCGCCCTCACAGAAAAACATTTTTTCCCAAGATCTCATCTCAGTCTCCCCTTTTTCAGCTGAAAACCCTTCCCCTTCATCCTATCCCTGCCCTCCCTGATCAAGAGCCCCTCCCCAGCTTTCCTGGTGCCCCTTTCAGTACTGGGAGGCTGCTCTAAGGTCTCCCCACAGCCTTCTCTTCTCCAGGCTGAACAACCCCAACTGTCCCAGCCTGTCCTGGTATTGAATTGCCTTTAAGTGCTACAAAGGACATAACAAATGTTTTATTCTTCTGAAAAGTTGTTGCTTAGTGTCTCAATCTTTTCTTTTAAAATGTAGGCCATTCTCCAAAATGCTCAAAAGTGCGACTTCATTGAATGCTCTTAAAATCCATATTTAGTTCCCAAATAAGTAGCCTAATTTTCCGTCACACTGTGCAATCAGTCTCATTGACCTCCCTGAAAGTGTCTGCCTTCTCAGCAATTCCAAAAAAGAAAGCAATTTATTTAGAAGTCAAATATACTCAGAGAGTCTTTACTTGTTAATGTTTTCAAAAGAATGTACTTCTTTAAAATACTGAACTTTCTCTGTTCATGTGTTCTTTGAGGGGCACAGCCAGGATGAATAATTGTTACATATTTATCTTCTGATACTTTTATATTATTTTATTCTAAAAGGATATTAATCTTTTATTAGATTTGAATAACATGAGAAGATTGTGATGTCTTGGGCTGTATAGGAAATAAAAGAACAGTTGCCTCCACTGTCTTGTTATGGATTTGGCTTAGAAAATATTTCACATGGAAATTTCCATGTCTTTATTCAAGTGGTTTCAGAGTTTCAGTGATGCTTGGATTAGGGTAACCTGGTTATGGAGTCAGATGTTGTCTGCCCTAGAACTTCTGATCATTTGAGTTTTGTCGTGTTGACTCTTATCTCACACGTTTTTATAACCTGAAATAACTTGTTGTCAGTTTGTTATTGAATGAACCATTTATTATTCTGAAACCTGCTATACAAATACAGTTAACAGTCCTGTTATTTACCCTGTGAAATATCACAAGCTGTTATGAGTATTTTATTAAACATGAGGCATCTCAGTAACTCTTGTGATATATCTAATTTGTAACAAAAATTAACTGTGCAAAATTCTGAATAAATCCCTGTAATGCCTTTTCCAGATAGGAGAGCTGAACTTTTAATTCTTCCTGGCAATCTGATGGTGATAGAGTTATCTGGTATTTAAACTTGTGTGCTGAGGTTTTTTGTTTCTCTAATGTTGGTCAAACTTCACACTTAATGAGGATTTTTTTTTCTCCCTGTTTTATATTTATTTGAAGGATCTGTTTAAGGTATTTTCTTTCCATTAGAAGCACAGTGAGTTTTCATTAAAAAGCTTTGCCAAACTGAGCACAGTTTCTATGGCTTTGGGAATGTCTTGTGCGTTTGCTTTGAACCTTGAAGACCGGGTAGGTGAACCTGCAAGGCTGTTCTGCACAAAGGAGGAGAGGTAATGTGCTGACACGTAAAACTTGCTTGTAACAGGCAGCCCTGAGGCTGAGAAACGTTTCTAAATGGTAAAAGAGGTCCCTCTCCACCTGTTTGGTTCTCCAAAACCTCCCAGAGTGTCTTTCTGGAGGCCTTGAATTGTTGAAGGAAGAAAAGCTGTGTAATGCCTGCAACAGCTGTGTCCACTTTCTTGTGTTTGCTCCTTGCATAAATCCCAGCCCTCACACATCAGGAGGTGGTAGTGGCCCCCTTACAGCCCTTGGCTGAACAGTTCCCACATCCTTCCAGGGAGGAATGGGGGCTGTGATGCCCAGCACAGGTGTGGCCGTGGGCACTGGTAGCGCTGCAGGTTCAGAAAACAGTGCTAGAGGAACACGTGGCTGCAGGATGTGGTGGAGGGTGATCTGGTCTGATGTTTTCTGATGCCCATTTTGTATTTCCAGTGTCTTCTCAAATCCAATTTTACGTGCCACTCCAATATACAGGTTTCAACTAAATTATAATAACTCTCCTTATTTTTCCTCTGATTGTTTTTTTTCTCGTTGCAAGTATTTTTATGGCAATAGAAATGGACAATTGTGATATGCTGCTATATATTTCTCTAACGAGCTCACTTTTCTACAGCTTTATGTCTTTCCCATGTTTCACACCCATCCAGAGAATCACAGAATGATACCACGCAAGGACACTTATGTTTGTGTCCACTTTCCACAGACAAAAATGATTGCATTGAAAGTGAGAGCTGGAAGATCTGATCAGTTCTTAGAGTGTGGAAACAGAACCCTACAGCATCATGAAGTACCTACTTATTTTGTACTAAATTTTATGTTTATGTGTATCCTGCTTGTAAAAGAACTTTTTTATGTATTATTTTTGTTTAAACTCATAGTTCTGTGTCATGCAAGAATCATCTTTCATTGGGCAAGGAGACATGGGTACTGAGTTGCCCACATTCATCTGATGTGACAGGTGTGCCCCCTCCTGTCCTCTATTTAAATCCTCCAGTGGCAGGAAATGGGAGTGCCTGGAGCCAGGCTTTTACAGCCCATTTTCATCAAGGTTATGTCAGAGCATAAAAGGCAGAGTATTTGCTTATAGGGTGTCCTTAATATCTCAGGAGGTACTTCAGCATCTCTAAGTTGGGAAAAGGTTATATTGCCTACTAGAAAGAATTTAATTATTTCTGAAAAATTCAAAATTAAACCCAAATGGAAACATTTTCAGGTGAAAATATGGATGGATAATGCAGGTGAGATACAAATTCTTTTATTATTATTATTAATGATGCTAACAGCAATAAGTTTTTGCTTCCATGCGATTGGGGTTGGTTTTTTACAAGATATCAGATGACAGTAATGCCCATATCATAGCTTTTTTTCCTCCTTCTTCCTGTCTTATCTCAGTGTTTATCAAGTTCTATGATATAAAGAAAATCTTTCTGGACTCTTCAGTCTTATTGAGGAGGTGGAGTAAAATTATTGATAAGTTAATTTTCGTACATCATAGGGAAAACTCTTTAATTTTAATTCCTATCTCCAGTAGCAATTTCAGATTCCATCTTTAGCACTCTAAATTTTCATATAACCGCCAAGCAGATTATCTGATGCACCTGTTCCAAGCTCCCTGTGTTGTTTCAGTTACGTGAACACTTAATTTGCTGAAGCATTACTTTTTACACTCCTAACTCCTCCATAATTTTGTTCATAAGAAAGAGTTTTCAAAGCACCTACTTTTGAAAAAATAAAACAACAACAACTTCACTGAGTAGAATTTATGCCCATATGATAACTGATTGTAACTGCAGACTCTTACCTGGTGTTAGTGAATAATTTTGATGCCCAGTAAGACTCTAAAACTGGGAAATTATTGAAAATACATTACAATCTGATTTCTAATAATTACCAAGGATTTCATGTACAGAACTTAAAGTGCAAGTTGAACAAGTAGGAGGGAGATTTTGACTGGAAATAGATAGTTTTATTTTGTTTACAAAGCAATTACTGACATTTAAATAAGGGATTTTGGCAGTTCTTCAGTATAGACCATCGACTGAAGAGAGAAAGGAAGTCTGAAGTCTGAATTTGGATTCACATAGGGCAAACAACCATCGAATAACTCTCTGACCAGGGTACCTGGAATGTTTGTGCTTGTGTTGTAAATGGGGCAGGAAACATCAGAAGGCAGTAACAAGGGATCAGGGATGTGACTAAACACTCACCTGTTCTGCGTAGCCCAAAAGAGATACAGCTGTTAACAATTTAATACCGTTAAAACTTGATTCTCTACTGAGACATGCATGGTACTCTCCAAAATCCTTGTTGTCTTCTCAAAGCCAGAGCAATGGGAATTGTGCCTCTGGTTATTCACAGAAGTAGGGAGCAATTTTATCTTAGATTGAAAATTAAAAGTTGAGTTTTATCCATATTAAAAATAAAACTATAATAGCATGATATCCTATACAAATGTGGTGGTTTAACTGCTGTCCAATGATTTTATACATATAGTGCACCTGAGATTTGTGTAATCTTTTTGGAAGCTAATAAAATGAACAATGATAGCAGTCTGCATTGTGGATTAGTATGAAGGATGGCAATATACGGCTACTTTACTGTGAAGGACAGAAATTACACAGGGTTTACTCCCTGGGTGGGTTTAACCAGTGATAAAGTGCAAACTGGGCAAAGATGTTTCTTTTTTTCATTTATGTTTTTATCTCAGCACTTAAGGGTTTGTCTGCATGATTAAAAAATTAATGTCTGTTCACTGCAACCCGTGGTCCTCATGGGTAGCCAAAGACTGAGAGGGTGCTCAGGGAAGGCAGGACCATGCTCTCTATTGGACGTGGTACACAAGGGTGGTCAAATGCTGTGCAGTGAAGTGATCACAGCATCTTATTAATAAGAACAGAACTCATTGCCTAAACAAAAAAAAAAAAACAACTCCTGACCAGACAAGAGAACTAAATGAGAATGTTCTTTACATCAGTTAAAACACAAATTGCCTTGTGATCGCTTTGAGTTTGTAGGAGATAACTCCTGTTTCATGTGGCATCGCCCTTCCTGGTGTCTCTCACCATGGTGCTCAGTCCTGGGCTCAGGCTAGATGAAACAGCCGAGTAGCTCTGCCTTTAGATCCAAAGGCTCAGGAGAAGAGAAAAATAATTCTGCAATGTCAAAATCTATTTTGTGATAGATACACACAAACCCATAATCATGTAATGAAACAGTTTGTTTTATGAGGCTACAAGGACACATGTGGGGAAAGAAATATGCATTTTTAAAATTTGTAGCAATGAAGCTTATTCATACTTTATGTGATGTTTGAAGTTAATATTTTGTAATCTGGCTATGGTCGTGCTGTGTAAAATGAACATTGGTGTTACTTAAGTAACACATCACCGTGGATCATAAACATCAACTGCCTCCCAAAGTTTTTGATTCTTGTCAGCTCTAGACTGTGAGAGTTGAGAGTTTGTTCTGGGTTTTGGGGAGGTGTTTCAAAACAGTTCTTGCTTTGTTGTTTTGTGGTGTAGTTGAGTGAGGTCCACAGAGATTAAGGAACTCTTTAAGCCACCTGTACAAATGATGTCTGTCCTGGGATTAGATTTCGGAGGTGATTAATTTATTGTTTTCTCATAAGACACAACGTATTATTCTTACCTATTTAAAGCATTTCAATATTTTAGACACTTCTGATTCTGCAATTCACAGACTGTTTTGTTTGGCAGGAAAATTATTTCTTAAAAAAAAACTTTATTTTTTTTAAAGTTTTAATTCAGTAAAAGAAAAACCTTATCAGTAGAGTTGTTCTCTGAAATTTTAAGGTAAAATTGTTTTATCTTTTCCAGTTTCCTTCAACTGATCTAGAAATTCCTGAAAACTGAATATCTACTTATCCTTGTAGTCTTGTAAGCTAATTGCTGTTGATCAGCATTTTGTGGGTGAGGAATAAACTGAAGTTTTGTTTGGTTAGAAAAATGTATGTTTCCAAACAAATTTGTATTTCCTCTAGAGAAGAAGCCAAAAGAGGAGAAAGTTTTAAAGCAATAATTTCTGAGAGTCACTTGGAACTACTTGAGTGAGGATGACTTTGTGTGAACTGTAGTGGTGTTCACACCAAAATATGCTAAAAAATGGTCATTAAAGCTCTGCGGTGAATGCTGTTGTTTTGGTAGCAAAGGATGGGATTCCTGGTTAGGAGATAGTGGGTATTACCTTATGGCTTTGTCACGGGTAGATTTGCTGTGGTTTGAATTTAGATTAATAATTACAGAAGTTTTTGTGTTAGCTTCTAACTTTAAAGCTGTTTTCATTGTTGATATTGAAAGAACCTGAATATTTTTTGTCTTTTCCAGTTTAACGTATTCCAATTACGGAAGTGCTGTTGTTTGCAAAGATGAAAACTTCTGTCATGCCCTTTTCACAGTCAAAATCTGGGCCTGATAAACTTAGGAGTACTGCAGGATATATTCTGTGGGCATGGGTGCAAACTCTCAGGGTTTGTGACCACAAGATTCGTCTAGATTAATTCAAGACAGTAATATCCATATAGTCTATTTATAGAGAATTGTGCAAAATTGATTTCAGAGCTTGAAACTAAGTGGTTTCATGTGATTTTTCCAGCTCTTGAGGAGGAAAAGCCCAGAATCAATCCCTTCAAAAAAAGTTGGAATGGTAGTTGAATATATATATATTTTTTTATCATTAAAAATTCTATAACCACTTTCTGGATTTCAGGGGAATGTAGAAGTAGCTGCTAAATCAAAGCTGGAGATGGCAGAGTGATTGCTTCCTATGTTGCTGACCTTTATACCAACAACAGTCCTTGGGGCTGTCTGAAGGGAGTGAAATTGTTCTCAATGGCTCCTCTGTGAGGCCCAACACAACTCAATCAATGTTAAAGTTCAGGTGATTAACAAAGCTCAATGATTTGCCAACAACTTTCCAAAAGCTTCATTTTTTAGCCATTGTGACCACCAAGAAAGTGCATTTTTTCTTTGCTCAAATTAGTTGAGATGGAAATTGAGGTTTTTACTGAAGACAGGCTGTAACTTCTGAACGCCGTCACATGTCTTAGCTTTTGGTTTTCCTTTGGAAAATTGCTCAGGTGCAAGAAGGTTGCCATCCAAATAGGCCAGTGGTCCACTATAAATTGCCACACACACATATAACAACTTTGAAGGTTATTTGCTATCTCATTTCCTGGAGTAAATTGAAGCTTTACCCATGAGGTACACTGGAACATTCAGAAAGTATGAGTTTCCCGTAACTGGGAAATACTGGCTGCAGAAGTAACAAACAACTAAATTCTCAATGACAAATCAAATGTAGAGAAATGTCTGCCATGCTAAAATAATCCAGGCCTATATTAATGTATGATATGTCATGTAATGCGTTAAAAAACCAAAAAATCAAGACAGATATAAAATAATTGGGAGGTTCTGTTTCTTCCTGTGAAGTTCATCAATATACAGCAAGTCTCTTAAAGACCAGTATTTAAATTATTAAGACTGCCAGCTCAATGAAAAAGTAACAACTCAATTTAATAATTCATGACAACAATTCAAGGCAAAGCACACAAAATATTTTTAGCTTGTGTCTCAAGAACAGTTAGACACAGAAATCCTCAATATCAGAATATGCGATGTTACACACAGCGCGCTCTTATCTGTTAGGGCTGGGAGAGGGAATAAACATTTTTTCCTGATGAGAAAATCAAAGTTGTGTGCCATTTCAGTGAAGTCAAGTTGACACCTGCAGAGAAGCAAGTCATGACATTTTAGCTGACTGCTTTCTTTTTTTTCCCCCTTTTAGTTGTGGTTTGTTTCTTCATTTTATTTACCCTGACAGACAAAAGGAACCTAGATGAAAATGTTTAGATGAGGATTTGGCACCCTTTCTTATAATTCTTCTTTTTTCTTTTTTTTCCCCCCTCTGTTAAATAAGTAGTTCAAACATTCTGGGCTGTGACAGTTCTACAGAGGAGAAAAACACTTGAACATATTTGTATCAAAACACTGTGTCCCTCCTTTCTCTTTGCAGCCCCCACCCTCCGATTTCTCAAACACAGCAACATTTATCAAGATAATAAGCTTCAGGTTTCGGAATAAGAGATCTATTTTCATGTCTTCCTGGCGTAGTAAGATCCTTAAAAAAAATATGAATTTAGGATCAATAATATTTATAGCTCCATTTATAAAGCAGAAGTCAAAGGCGTGTATAATGCTGAATTTATTAAGGGAACTTACTCTAGGGATTTTGTTTACTAGCCTACCTCTACTTTTCAATATCTCATTCTCTAACAAAAACAAATATAAGTTAGAGGTGTTCATAAATGTAAAAAGATGCATAAGGAAGCTCTGAAATTATATCTATTGTGACCTAATACATAGATTATATTTATTGTGACCCATCAACTGTTTTTTCTGGCTGTATCTTGTTTTTGTTAACTATGGGTACCATTAAAGAATATGAGAATGTTATTGTAATGGAATTGAAATACATTTTATTACATCAATATAAGTTCCATTTACTGTATAATATGACAGTGCTTAATATTTTTATATTACAAGCATAATTATGATATCAAATTAGTAATTTTTGCAAAGTGCTTGCATTAGACACTCATATGATATGATGCAGTATATTTCAGCTCTCTGTGGTGCCTGAAAATACACGTTCTTTTTAATGGGGAAAAAACAGAGATGCGGTAAAAGGAAGCACCTCGTAACTCCATTGAGCAATTTAAGAACAACACTTACCTTCCTCTGTGGCAGAGATATTACCTCAACTCTTCTATAACTAGATTCCTCTACGCTATTGGTAAACCTAGAAAACTTTTGAAGTCCAAAAATTATGATATATAAAATTATATCTTCCTCTTTGATGTTTATGTCAAATCTACTGCCTTACTACTGTTGGCAGTCTCTCAGTTTGACTAATTCTACCGGTCCCAATAAGGCTGTTGCCAATGGAGTAGGTTGTGGACAGGATTAAAATCTCCAGCTCAGATTCTGAAAATGTGAGCTCGTGGAGCTGCAGAACACCCTTGTGAGGTGGAAAAAGAATCAATTTTTGTCCCACTGAAGTGCAAGGTAGCACACAGTGGACTTGGCAGTGCCAAGCTGTGTTGGTTTTAAGGCAGGAACTAAAGGCTCTTATATCCAGATGATGTTAACAGTAGAATCTTTTTTTTTCCTCTCCTTAGGAGTTTTGCATGGAATTTATTTTCTGTTGAGGTGCTGACAACTTTTGCAATGCAAATTTGTTCAAGAGTTTGTCTTTTATCTTCTGAAATAAATGACAGAATGCTATGAAGATTCACTGGCATTTTAATAAACCTTTAAGGGTCTGCCTTAAATACCAGTTTTCTATACTAGAAAGCTCATCAATATCTAGACAGCCATGCAAACAGCTAGGAGGCCAGTCCATTAATGAAATGTTAATGACTGAATTAGACCTGTAATAACAGAAGGAGAATGTACTGCTGTGAGTCCATTAACATCAGCAGACCCTGCTGGGAAACAAGTAAACACAACATACAAAGGGAAAACTTGTGCTAATAAACAGTTTTTGTGCAGTAAAGGTGCTCAGGAGCATGAGCTGTAAATCCCATTCGCTGCTATGCCGGTGTCATTTCGTTTTTTGCCAAGTTTAACCAAGCAACCTAGCTCGATACACATTTCACAGTGTGAGAAGAAAATATGCACAACAGAGTTCATGCAAAGTCCATGCCCTGGTAGTAAGTGAAATCCCACCACCAAATATCCCAACAAACATGCCTGTCGTGTTCTGCTGTAAGAATAAGCAGTGTGCAATGGCAACTGCATCTTCATGCTGCAGCCAGTCCAGGTGGCTGGCAGGGAAGAGTAGTTCTCACCTGATAGATGGTTGACCCAAGTGAAATGGAATTTATGGCCCCTAACTAAGGCCCTCATAATCATCACAGAAACTACCACTGTTGGTACTAATTAAAAGTGCTGTTAAAGTTTTATACTGTGCCTTAAAAGTTGATTGTGCTTTGCAGAAGGTGTTAGCCCTGACAAAGGCAATGGGAATAGCAGCGTTGTTAACAGCTTTGTCAGTGACCTTGTAACCCATAGTATGAGAGTTCTTGGCTTGGGATGTAGAAATTAATGACTTGACTTCTTGGAACGAGTTCTTCCTCTTTCCAAAAATATAACTCACCTTTTTCAATAAAAGTGAAATAAAAATAGTTGCCTTTCCTTATGGTTTTGGAAGCCTCAGAAATCTCTTGCAAAGCAAAAACCCAAACTGTTTGCCACATCTTCCTGCTGTGCAAGAGCTGTCTGTCAGGCTGAATTGTGACAGCTTTTATAATACAGTTGTCAATAAAAATTACATACAGCTTCACTGCATTGGAAAGCAAAGTATGTGTCCACTGCATGTGTCGGACAAAATGCAAGTGAAAAACCCCCAAACTGCTGCTATTACAATGTTCAGTCTTTTATTGAACTCTGTTTGATTTCCTTCTTTTAAACCACTCAGATCTGCAGTGTCAGTACCAGCTTCCACACAGCTCAGCAAAATGCCAAGGAGGGGGGAAATCAAGATTCTTTCCTCTGGATTTTGTGGATGCTGCTGCTTAATTCCATCTTCCCTGACACTGTCAGAGCATCCGGTATTATTTGGTTGCATGCAGATGGCTGCTGGTGAGGATCTCCACTGCTCCTGTCCCTTGCCTTACAGGCAGATGAGAGGATGTCACCAAGGGATTATAGCTAGAAAGACAGGCAGCATCTGCAGGAAATATAGAGGGAATTGGGTGATCCAGTGGCTGGAACACAGCAATTTGTTCTTAATCTAGCTCTGAATGCATGATCCTTTGTGACCACCTTCATGTCACCTACCCTCTTTTTTAATTTCTTTGATTCACCTTTCTTTCTCAAGGTTTTATTAGTTTTAGTTGATTGATTATTTATTATTATACTATAACAATAATGCTCTTCTGATGGTTTCAGTGTTAGAATTCCTACCAATATCCAATTTTGTATAAAGAAAATAGGGAAACAAGGTAAATAAAAAATGCAGGAATAATGCTTGTGTTACACAGTGAGAGAAAGACATGAGAAAGGAAGGGGGGTAGGAATTATTTGCTGAAACCACTGAAACAATCTGTTTGAAGCAAAGTATGGCTGGAAAGAGGCTGTGTTGAGAAGGAAAGTGATGGACACTGGCACTCCATGAGTCACTCGGGTCAGCAAAGGAAGAGCCGTGCTCTCTGCAGCTCCCACAAAGGAGGTTGTGGTAAGGTGGTTGTTGGTCTCTTCTCCCCAGTAACAAGTGATAGGATGTGACCAATTGGCCTCAAGTTGTACCAGGGGAGATTTAGAATGGATATTAGGAAAAAATTCTTCCCTGTAGGAGCTGCCAAGCACTGGAAAAGGACGCCCAGGGAAGTGGTGGTGTCTCCATTCCTGCAGAGATTTAAAAGCCATCCATGTGGATATGGCGTTTAGGGACTTTGTTTAGTGGTGGGCTTGGTAGTGGTAGGTTGAGGGTTGGACTTGATGACCTTGAAGGTCTTTTCCAGCCTAAACAGTTCTATGATTGCATGAAAACTAAAAATACATTACTTTTCTTCAAGTACAATCCTAATTTAAATTTTGGGGGCTTACCTAACTTTCTGAGTCCACCGTGGGCTTTTGATTTTATAGCACTGTATTTGTTTCCTGAAGTACTGTAATGCTGAAGGACGTAGTGAAAGCTAATTTAATTAGAAAGAACAGAGTGAGCTGATTATGTGCATTGAAGAAATAAACACAATATCAGAATACTGAAAGAAATGGCAGTATTAACTGTAAATCCTATGAATCACTGGCTACTCTTCCCCCAGCACAATAAAAAACCTTCTCATGTTTTCTGAGCTGGGCTGGACTTTAGAACCACAAGCCTATGTGAACCTTATTAAATAATATTACCATTTTTTCTGTGCAGAGAAAGCAAAATTTTGATATGGCAAGTTGAGTAAGTTGCACTCTCTGTAATTTGCTTGTCAGCAGAACAGTCTTTTTCTGCTTTTTTGCCATTTTTACTCATATCCTGAAGCCTCTGTCAGCTTTCTTACTGCATTTTCACTGACAATCACAAATTTAGGGAATTTGTTTTCGACAGCATTCACCACTCTGAATATAATACCAGATCTAAAATTCAAACCGTACAATGAAATGGTCCATGAAGAGGAGGTAAGTGGTAACATCCGACAAGAGATCTTCCCTTGTTTCAGAACTGATGGACTAATCCCCTCTCTGCAATATTGCCAGAACCCTCGAGCACACTGGTTCCATTTTGTGTCCCTCAAGAATGAAAGAGAAACACTCGCTGAACAGATTTTATATTTGATGAATGCAATCTGAAGAAGAAAATAGTAACATGACATAAGCTTTTTGGTAGTAAACTCGCTAGAAAGTAAGTTGATGAAAGTTGTTCAACACTGATTTAATTGTGGCATAAGTTATTAAAAGGCCAGAGATTTAATTTTGTATTTTTAGTACCCTAAAACAATATGAAAAAAATTTGCCTTGCTATTTTTCCTCTCTTTGGGGGGAACTTAGTACAGTTACAGATGAAGATCCACTGGTAAGATCTTGATTGATGGTAAGACATGGGGTTTTTATAATGCAGGTAAACTCAGCAAAACAAAATAGTTTGATCTGCACTGGCATCTTTGAAAAGTGATGCTTTAGGCCTTTCATGAAAAGCCTATGTTGCCTAAAGTCTTTGCTGTAGCTGTGTGTCATATACAAGGAAAGGTTTGATGAACCAGTGGTGCATTGGAAGACAAAGCTTTGGCAGTAGCTGAGTTTTCAAAGGCTCAGAATACAAAACCTAAAAAGCTATTATTTATATAGGACAGTACATTTGATGCTTTGCCCATGAGTGGTCTGTGCAAAGAGAGAAACTTTTAAGATAAACCAAAGTAATCTTCTATGGTCTTTTTCTCTTTTTTATGTTGCTAAATTGTTATCCTAGGAAATCAATAACACTTTTATTTCATAGCATTTATTATTTCAACTTACAGCAACCAAATGTGTATTTGCAGTACATGTAGAAGCCTGTGGTTCTTGTCCTCAGCTGAACCACAGCAATTTCAAATAGATGCAATACAGTGGGAAGCAAAATAGCAACAGGGATGTAAGACAATGTAAAATGTTAGAAGTAATCATTGGAGAAATGTTCATAACTAATAGAGATAAATTGTCTATTTTCATGTGCATAAAATGAAAAACCCATTAATTTGAGAAGGGCTTTGGCCGAGGTGTCCAGTTGCTGGAAGTGAGGACCGAGGTTTGAGGGAAGGAACGAAGGAACATGGCAGAAGCAGCAGTTTTGAAAATAGAGAGAGGTGTTTGAGGAATATCTGGAACATAAGGAAGAACAAGAAGCTTGAATGTAATGTGAGAAAGCCAAAAAAAGGGAAGAGGTGGTGAGGGTTCCTTGGCATTTAAAGGGTGGCAATTTCAGTGACTGTGTGTTTCATCCAGTGCGTGGGAGTTGCAGACATTGGGGTGATAGGATGAGGACAGTCACAACAATCAGATCCACCTCTTGGACAAGTTTTATCTTTGAGGACAGACAGGAATTATCTTAGTGGTGCAGTTGACAATCCAGGCTGGGCCTTGGTGCTGTGGAGCTGCTTGGCTCTGCTTCAACTCTTGCTCTATTTCTCACCTCTAACATGGTGTTTTAATTTTCTAACTCCACCTGCAGCTGAGGGAGCATTGATATTATTGAATGAATATAAATAAGTGATCACAGTCTGTTTACAGTAACATTGTGTTAGGGCTTCCTTCTTTCCTGAGTGTAGGAATAGCTGTGCCCTGATGCTGCAGAGTCCCAGGTGGCTGGGAGCCTACACTGAGCCCACCCTGCAGATGGACTCCAGGCACCAAATGAGAAGAGTTTCTTTTAGTCCAACCTTACAGACTTCAGAGGGAAGAAAGATTTCAATAGATGCATTTGTTTGTCTGGTTTTGCTGCCTGGTGTCATACAGTGAGGTTTACTGAAGTATTAGCTATCACTTTAAATTCTTCTTGCTTTGAATCATCCCACCCCATACATAATTTGAACAGGTTTTTGTATAATTATTTCTCTCAATAATTACCATTATACAATTGCTATAGCTGCCAGTTTTGTTTTTCTTTCCTGCCAGAGAATAGCAGAAGTGTATTACGCATTTGTGTAACTTATGATCTTTGATTCGTGTTTAAAATGCATGGAATATTTTCCATTTTCTGTTTGAGGCAATACCTCATCTGGGATCATATCTCACAGCATAAGTTTACACGGTGGAAATGGATGCCCCACGCTGCAGTGGGGTATAATCTGCAATGAAAAAGCAAAGGAACTTTAAAAAATAGAGAGCCAGTGAATATTAATGGCTACAAGTAGAAGTATAGTGCATCTGGACAGTAATGCAGAAAGGTTTGGTGTATGGGCTCTTTTTCCCTTTTAAATAAATTTGATTTGACCATCATTATAGCCCTTTGTTGTTGCCTTTTGATGAGGATTCAGGGAAATTGGTTTTCTGGCGTGTGTGGTTTGCTGGCAGGGAGAGCAAACTGGAATTTGCAGGCACAAGTGTTCATACTGGATATCTAATTCAAGAAGTTATACTCAAAAAGAGAGAAGTAAAATGATTTTTTATGGCTGTTTTCTACGATTGCTTGTTTTTTCCCCAGTTTAAGTGGGAGAAGGTGCAGTAGGTGGGAGCAAAGGGATGGGGTGTGTTTACCCTGAAGGTCCCTGAAGGAGCTGAGAAATGAGGACTTGTAAAGATTGGTGTGGAGAGAAGAGAAATCCCTGATACCAAACCCATCCTATATAAAAGCTGATGCTGTGCAGAGTGAGCAGGGTACTTGAGGGTAGTCCCTGTATGCAGAGGGAAATAATGGCTCATTGCTCCAACTGAATTGGTGATGCTATTTGAAAACTGATTTATTACTTTCTACACACAAGTGTAATTACAGGTATTATTATCTTTATCTAGGTTTGATCCCTAAATTCTTGCAGCTTTAATCCTGCTTTACGGTATGTGTACATTTGATAGTAATATGAAAAATTCTCAAGGAATGTGTAGGCCTTTGCAAACAGTTTGTGTTATGACAATGTCATTATTTGTTCTCATAAAAAACATCCACAAAGAAACCGCGCCTATGGTTTGAAAAGTAATATAGGACTATATTCCATAACCCTTCCAAAATCAGAAGGGGGATAACCTTAGGGGAAAAAAATAACAGTTTAATCTCGGGAGTCATGGTGATTTTTCTTTAATTTTTTTTTTTTATTTTTAAGGGATGCTAATAATTAAAATTAGAAAAAAAAGCGAAAAATCTCAGAATACATAGAATATGTAGACAAGAAATTCAGCATTAACCTATTCCTCCTTGTCCTATCACTGCACTCCCTTGAGTGCTCTTCTGAGAGAGACTGGGATTAAAGTTTGTGTGATGGCACAAACAGTTTATAATTGCAGCTACAAGACGGTGCTTGGAAAAGAGCAGTTGGGCCCTCTGTGCCCATTTTGGTTTCTAGGCACATGGGAGACTGGACCCTAACTCTTCTTTGCCTTCTAGTGTTTTTACTTTAAGTGAGCAAACAGGCTGGGTATACAGATGCATTTGATTACTAATGATCATTATAACAGGAAGAGCACCATGATTTATTAGAATAGTTGTTGATTGGGATTCCAGGAAAAGGTAATTGTTTCAGAATTATCGCCACAATTAATTTCACATGTGTGAAGTGCATTAACTCCAACTGGAGGCCATGGGATGAGTGTAAATGTTCACAGCAAGGGCTAAGTTTCGAGAAAGGAAGGATGGGTCTCTGGTAACGATGGCTGAGTTCGGGGGAATCTGAGTGCAGGATGGGGAATTTGTCTGCTCTGCCTCTGACTTCCTTTATGACCTCAACTAATTATTCAGTTTCTCTAAAATGAAAAAGTTCATAGTGGAAGGAAGCATTGATGACATGGAAACATCAGTGATCCTAAGGTACTCAGATTATGGTGAAAGTAGCTTTTATAATTAGAGGATATAAGTTTTAGCACATTGTTACATTGCACCTTAGTTATCCACAGGTTTTTACACTGCTTGCGTTGTTGTGGGACAGTAGAACAGGGATAGGATGTCAGACTATTGTAAGAAATTTGTGTTAGCAGAACTACTATTTGAACTAGAGCACTACATGCTAACAATATGATGTGCCAAAAACCCAGTAGTATGCATCTTCAGCAAACACGTTATGTATATTATGACTCGTTATACGATGAATTTTGTACAGAATTAATCCTTACTCAATCATTAAACAATGAGAAATATTGAGTTGTTTTTCTTAAGGATTAGGAAAATTCTTTTGGAAAGAGACAAACATTTGTCCCTGCTGGAAGCTCCTTCAGCTGTAATGTATCATTGTGCCTGACCAGCCCTAGAAACCTTTGGAAAGACAAAATATGTACAAGCTGGTTGTTAAGCATATGTGATATGTTTTGCCTTGTCACCTGGCAACGAAAAGGTTTTTCTAAACAAATTTCACACATTGCCAAAATTCCAACTTTTTGAAACACGTAAGCTGCCTGTTTTTTATTTATTGATTTTTCCTTTGTCAAACGCAGCCCAAGGTACGTCTTGCTCAGAGAGCAAAAGTTATCATTTATACCTATGGAAGAAATTGCTCTTATAAATTTATTTGACTTAGTCTTATGTATTACATGTAATGCATTGGGACTGTGAGAAAATATAGAAAATATTCTGTCTTTATAACCAACACAAAATCTGTCTTGCTTTTATTTTAAAGTTAAAAAATCAACCAAACAAAGCCCCCCAAAAAAGCCTTGACCTATATTCAGTTAATGATCATAGAATTAAAAGAAATAAGTCCTGCTCATGATAAAATTCCTTAGTAGTAAATAATTTCTGGCATCTACACACTCTTTAGCTACAATATGTTTATAATATCTTGTGAATGAGAACTGAAAGATAACAGTTTTTCTTTTTGAGTCGCAAAGCTTAGCATGGAAGCGATCAAATCATTGGCTGCTTGTCTCGTAGAGTTTGGGTCAAAAGGAAAAAAAAACCCTTGAGATGTCATTTCTTGAGCCTGAATTACAGGTCTTAAGGAGAATACTTCAAACTGCAGTGGCAAAGCCACATTGCTACACTCCAGCAAACTTAATAACCTCATACATTTGGTTACCTCCTTAATCTGCCAGTTGTCTTTTCTAGACATCTGCCGCTTTCTGATTATCAATATATTTATCTTTGAGCATCGGTGCCTTCCTCCCCTGTGCGTGGCAGTGGTGATCCAAGCCAGTGCTGATGGGCTCACAGCTCGTTACCGCACGGAAGGTGATTGGGATTTGGGCTGTGACACCGTTGACGAAGGGAGGGAACTCGTTATAAATGACAATGCTCTGGTAACGACATATAAGGTTTGGGAGTTGGTAATGATGAGGAGACCTCTTAGTGTTATCCCTGATAGCAGGCAAAAAAAAAAGTGACACCCAGGAAACCAAGATGGATGATTTCATGTGATTCACACACAACGTTACTGGTTCCATGCCACCTGTACTGGCATGGAGACATGATAAAATTGAAGGGTTGTCACTGGATATGCAGACCACAGCCTGCCTTCCATTAGCACAATGCTGCAAAGAAAAGTGGTTAGATTTTTAATTACCCAAATGGCGAACTAAAAAGTGATTTGGTCTCCCATGCCATGAAGAGAGCAAAAAAAGGGTTTAAAATGATAAAACAATGGTAGCCTCCTTGCTGAATGATGCAGCACTTTGTAAAAAAGCAGCGCGTTCTGAAAAGATCTCTATTTTTTCAAAGACAGACATCAAATAGAAGGAAAAAGGTTATGTCACCTTCACCCTCACAGTACTGTCATTTATATGCTATCAGCTCATTAAATTCACATTAAGATACTCCATGGGACTTAAGGAGCTATTAGTGCACCTAAAATGGCATAACAAAATCTCAGTACACTTTAAGAGAGATGGCATTGCGACATTTTGTATTTCATCACTGAATTATTATAGTCTCAGATGCATTCTGCTGTGATGGTAATGGAAGGAGGAATACTAGAGAGGAAAGCTGTCCATTTGTTTATCCCCAGGGAGAGAAAATAGAAAGTTTGATAAAAAACTAGAGTGAAAGTAAAGCATTAACAATTTAACCCCTGTAGCAATGCTAAAAAACACACAGGATTTTTTTATTTTGCTTTTCAGGATATTTTAAAGAAAGAAAGAAGATCTTTGTATGTAGGGAGTTGTTTCAGGCAATGGAAGGTACAGCAAATATACTGCATGAATGCAGGCATCAGTCTTTTACAGGTGAAGTCTCTCATGGCAGACATAAAACACTTTCCTTCATACAAATTATCTTGAAAGAAATAGTTATTGTGATTAAATTTGATGTTCTTGTTAGTTTGTTCTTATTTTTCCCACCGGCTTTCATCATCAGCAAGTAAGTGTGCTGCTATAGGTGGATCTGCAGCCCTAAATTTATAAATCCCATGTGGGATGATTCCTTGGGTTCAGGAAAGAATAGGCAAAACCGAAGCCATACTGAATCACCCTTAAAAAAAATAATACCCATAGACATGAATGCTAAATAAATAGTATCCTCTTTAATAAAAAATAAAATAGATATCTGAATTAATAAACTGTATATATATATTTTGACCCTGGAAAGATAGCTTGCTCTGAGGGTGCTTCTACACAGAGTTTCTGTAAATGCAACTACATATTATATACATATATCATTATATGTACATACATAATAGATATTGGGCAATAGAGAATAACTTCAATTTTTCATTTGAGGTAAAGTTAAGCTAATTTTCTTATAAATATGCATAAATGATTAAAAAAATCAGAAGTGGGTTGAAGTAGGCTCAGTCACTTAACATAAGATATTTTTCTTCATTTCTATTTAGAAAACATAGTAATTCCTTAGAAGTGCTTCCTTCCCTCTCCAATCAACACAGGAATACCATGACTCAAGAGTTTAGCCTCACAGGCACTAAAAAGCCATCAGAACAAAATGACAATTTGTGACTCAGAAATGTTGTAGAGCCTTCAAATGTGCACATACACAGGGAGTGAAATTCATTCCCACATGGAGAGCCAGGACAAGCACAACTTAAGCTTTCAAAATACCTCTTAACTGCAATTACCTGAAATATGGGTCTTTGGTGGAGCAGCAGTGAATTTCTTCAGTGGAGATGGAGCTCAAAGGCACAGGAAGAGACTTTGCGAAAGAAAACTCGAGGTTTTGAAAGGGGAGAGAAGTAGTAATACAGGGAATAATCACTTAATAAATGCTCACAGAGCACCTGCTAAATTTAATGCAGCATTTTACTATGTTCAGTTCTTCAGAGCGTAATCTTTTTAGCACAGGGATTCTGCTGCTTATTAGATAGTTCACCTGTTGAAAAGCAAGAGATAGACAGCAGGTTTATCATCAGTAAAACCGCTCTTGAATAGTTACTCTGAAGGCTAAAACTTGACAGTACAGTGCATATCGTTTTCTAACAGACAAAAACCCCTAGCAATGTAAAACCTAAAACTTATTTATTGCATGGCTTTGGTTTGCCCCTTCTTGAGGCGTGGGATGTTCACACGAGGGCTGGGCAGCTTGAGAGGCCACAGAACTCATTCCCATTGATGAGAGGATGTAATAGGGAATTTTGTCCAGTCTGAGGCAGGGTTTTTAGAAGTCTAGAGAAGGTTTACAGCATCAGTGTTATTGCTAAAAAGCACTAAATTTTAACCTGTCTTCGGGTAATAGTACAGTTGAAGACATGAGAACTGGTTGCACATAAACAGGGGAACTTAACTTTTAGGATGAAGTGAGATAAAAATGAGCAGTATTTGTGCAATTAGGTCGGGGGAGAAGGTATGGGTGCGCCCTGAGGGGAGGTGGCTGTAACTGTAAGTATTTAAAGTGTTCTGTTCAGACCTCAGGATGCAAACTAATTGGGTTAGTTGGGGAAATAGACAACTGTATTTAGATTTGCTTGTATATTTATTTCCAAGGGAAAACGGTCAATGTGTGAATAACCAAGTTGATACCTTTTTAGTACTTGCCATATTACCAGTGACATAGTGACATATTTTGGAGATGTAAATAATTTAATAAGAATAATAACTTGATGTTTTGTTTCCAAGCAAAATATCCATTGTCAAGAACAGCCTTGAGATTGTGGCCAGCTTGATCCGAACTCCGCAAGAGCACAAAACAACGGTGCAGTTGCACTAAGCTCATAAATTTTAAGCTCTACGTCATAGCAGTGGTCTGCTGTGACCAGTGTCTCATGGATTTATGGGCATTCACCAGGGCAATGCACAAAGGCTTGACCACTTATGCAGAAATATAGTTTCATAACCCAATAGAGCATTTATTTAAATTTTTACTTAGCTATAGATTATTTATTAACTTTATTTACATATAAGTAGCTGCTATTACCCATTCTATGGCAATATTGGATTGTAGAAGCCAATCATGTTGTCAATGGATGAATTGCCTTCATCTGCTATCTTAGATGGAGAATTTCTTCTGATCCACCGAGCTTTAACTCTGGAGTAGATTTTCCTCCTAAAATCTTCCCAGGGTATATCCTGCAGCAAAGGAGCTCCAGCTGAGCACATTCAGAGCAGAAAAGCCTCCAGTGCCGTTGGAAAGATAGACTGGGAGAAATGTTTGTCGTGTTTGCTTCCCATCTGCAGTCCAATGCTGCAGTCAGGTTACTGAGAATCACATTTGGTCCAGAATTTATGAGAGTTGACTAATATTATCCCTTTCAAAGCGAATGTCAAGGGAAGATAGACCCACTCCTACTCCAGGCTAAGAGGACATGGCTGGGTACTGTGGATGAGGATATGGATGGAGGACGTTGCTTGCTGGCAAACGTGAGCCAGTTTATCTGCTGTGTGTTATAGTCTGTATCTGCAAGATAGAAATAAAATAAGTATTGACATCATTACCATTCACAGGAGAGGCTGATTTTACATTGAAAGCACTGTGCAACCTTTCAGTAAGTTTGCCAAGAGATCCAGTGACTCTGATATTTAATAGCATTCAGGGATATCTAATTTACAATCTTTTCATCAGCTCCATATAATTCAGGTTATTTGTTTACTGTAGGTCTATTACAAAGTATAATTTATTTCATATCTTGCCTGCCCACCCAGCCCTGCTGTCTTCCACCATGTCTTACTAATCCTTAATGTTTGGTTTATAAGGTGAAACAGAGTCTATCCCCTGTCCTTGTGTAGGCACCTAAACCAGAAATCTCCTTAAGCTAGTAAAGAGCTTAATTTTGCACTTTAGTTTTTTGTCATACCTCATGACATAGAGGAGATAATCACTGTTGCCACTAATGGCATGTCTAGAGTGCTAATCCTTTCACAGGTATTAACTGCAATGGCTTGAAGTAAATATTGCTTTTGTTACAGACCTATCTAGGGTTCAGCATCTCAGTATTATGCAGTGTGTCAAGAAAATAACAGTGGGATGCTTGCTCTGTGAATTCTTAGAACTGTGCTAGACCTGCCTGGCTCCATAACATTTCCAGGAGAGCTCAGCAGTACCCACTACTTCTTGGCCAAAGGTTAAACCAGGACCTGTCTAGACCGGTCCCACCCCAGTATCCCACTCCCAGAAGCCTTTAATTTCCTTGCTACCAGTTTGATGAGGCTGAGTAGAATAAATCTGAATAAATTTTCACTCTTTTAAAGGAACTGATGGTTGATAGTGTTAGTACATAGTAATATTATTCTAAGTACCCACGATGCTGGTTTGGGCACCAACACTTTGTAGGAGAGATAATGACCTGTGTTCCTCTTGTGGCTACAAACAAGGTATTATATCAATAAGAAAATTATTTACGTTATCTCAGTCATTTAAGGAGTGTATTTGGAAATAATGAGGTGAAACCCAGAGCTATAAAGTGTGGCATGTGCTTAGACAAAAACAAAAAGAACCCAAACAAACAGTTCATAAGGGTGGAATTTTTTTCCTAAGTATGGTGAACAACAAGTTTAGTAGTTAGTTTAATATATAAGTAGTAATATACAGTGAAATGTAAAGTAAAAAGGAAGAACCTGTCCAATAGTGAACCTCAAGTATGATTGTTAAATCAGAGAGGAAAAAAAAAATAAAGATTTGTGTTTTTTTTCTGGGGGAAAAATAAATATAAAAGGTCACAACATGCTTCTAACTTATCTGGACGTGGCTAGAGGGAAACGCTGCATAGCGGAGTTCTCCCATGGACCCCAGGCTTCAATTCAAAGCAGTAATTGTAAGCGATCAGTCAGTGCCTTGCTTCAGTCTTGTGCTCTTGTCTGACCAAGAAGATCCCAGATACCAGGATTCCTGGAGCTATCACTGCCGTTATGGTGAGATGTGACACTGGGTCGTAGCCAAATCCCTAACTGGATCCACAAGCACCACAGTGCAGGAAAAGAAAAAAGTTGTCTTTGTATTAGCTGAGCACAGCTTCTAAAGTGATTCATTAATACCTATCTGTGTATTTTGATTACTAGCATAAGGCATTTATTGTAATAACATTGATTAACTGTGGCCTCTCAAATTAAAAGGCATCAGCTGAGCCCCAGAAACTGATTTATTGCACCCTTCTAGCCTGTGGCAACTGGAAGGTAAAGTATATTATATTCAACTTGAACAAATTGTCTGTTCTCATTTGTTTTATCCTCTTTTGAGATGCTCCAAGAACGTGGAAATTGGGCAGGACGCTTCAGCAGATACCTAGTGATTTCAGCCTGTGGTAACTCTTGTAACTCAGTCCTATGTCTCAGCTCTAGGTTTATAAATTTGCCTGCACTGTGTCTAGATTGTCTTGAGGCCCTAAGTAGCCAATGTCAAACTAGTGTGGATGTCTGCAGACTGCCTTCTGTGGGACTGAAAAGCAGAGGAAAGGGCCAGCAGAGGGGTGGTGTAAAGAAATGGGTGTAAATAAACCAGATGAAGTCAATGCCAAGAGGAATGCCACAGCGCGTTAACACCAGCTCTGCTATACAATCTCTCCGAAGAGTTAGGACATTTGTCATCTTTTAGGCAGGTCCATATTAAGTTCTTATTTCTTCTTTTATTTACATTTTCTAAAACACAGGCTGTCATGTCAGAGGAAGTCTGGTGTAGGCAGAAATTAGGAAAGATGTTTGTTAAAATTTGAAGTGACTGAATTTCTGAGCGTGAATCTCTACTATATTTGCTTGCTTTCAAAGGAAGGTGGCGTGTGATGCGACACACACATTGCAGTGCACTCAGACACACTGTAAATTTTGTGTAGGACAGATAAAGTAGACTTGGGAGATGACTTTAGATTCCTGTGTGTGTCTCACTTTGTTCTAAAGTGTCATACATAACCCAGCCTCATGCAGACACCCTTCAGGAAATACTCATTATAGCACTGAAATTACCAAAGACACGATACTTTGATACTACTTGTGGTGAACATTGCTTTGGAAAGTGTTGTGGATGCCCCCTCCCTGGAAGGGTTCAAGGCCAAGTTGGATGGGGTCTTGAGCAGCCTGGTCTAGGGAGAAGTATCCCTGCCCTTGGCAGGGGGGTTGGAACTGGATGATCTTTAAGTTCCCTTCAAACCCAAGCCATTCTATGATTATCATACAAACAGACATTATTGTGCTTAAGAGCATGTTGGGGGGAAAGAATGTTAATTTTTTAAAAAATAAACCAATAAAAACTTGCCTTTCCTCTTAAGTTCTTTCCTATTGAACTGTCCTTCATTCTTCCTCTTGAATATGTGGAGTCTCAGCACCTCATAGTGCAAATGTCTTGCAGGCTATCATGTATGTTTTCCTAATGATTATTGACAACTTGTTTGTCATACAGCAGATTAGTTTTCTGGGGCCTAAAATGTTTCCCTCTAACGTAAACTCTCCTCTACAATCCATGGGCATCTGGAGGGTGTGTAACATGATGGTCTGTGATCTCTAGGGGACTAGAAAAGATATGAAGTTTATTTCTGTCCTCAAGCTTTGAAAAGGTAAACATGGACTGCAGGGGTGTAAGTGGAAGACTGACCACTTGGACTAAGATATTATGTAAAACCACGGTACAGATATCAGAAAAAAAAGTCCAGGCTCAGAAGAGGTTAAAGTGCAGTTGAAACCAAGACCCTGATGAAATGCAGCAGAATGCACACAAGGTAGATCAATGATCCTTATGCTGTAGTACAGATTGAGAAATGGTTCAGTAAGTTGAAAGTTGCTGCCATATTGACAACAAAAGAGCTTTCAGAGTCAGTAGGAAAAGTTTGAGAAAAATATGTTCTAAATTCATATAAATTGATTTGACCAGAATAGCCACGGATCTAAGAGTGGTTTCAGGTCTTGGTTTTTGCATTGCTTGATCAGATTTCAAAACAGATGTGTTCATGTTTGACAAACCCAGCCCCAGTCCATGTTTACTTATCAGAACATTTAATAAGCCATAAAGAGTGAAAACCTGCCCTTACTTAATTCTGATTGCCAATAGGAAATCACAAGAACTTTCAGCGATGAGATAGGGCCCCGAGTGACCCTTACACTAGAATGTTTTTGAGATGGTGTTTTCTCATTTAGGATGCTTTCAGGTAGATTGTGTGGAAAAGATGGCTTAGAAAGTATTAATATTTAACAAAACCTGCATGTCCATTCATTGGTCCAACACTATATTTCTTGGATTTTTAATCGTACCTAAACATTTTTGGTTTATTTCATTTTGGGTCACTTCAGCACCTGGCACAGATGTGTATGATCTGCTGTTAGCTCAAATCTGGTCTAAGAAGGAATACGTGGTGCAGCCAAGATAAAGTGATACTCAAAGATTCTGGCTAAACCAGAGTCCTATGTACTGTACCATTGACTAGTATGAACAGCTTTATAAGATAATACTCAAATGTGACAACTGATTAAATGAGAGTTGTGGACAGTACTAAAGTGTCAGCTTCATGCTGAGGTGACCAGTTATGCTTAAACACTTGCAAGGTAGAATGATTTCAGGCAAGTCACATCATCCTGGTTGTATCTTATTTTACCCATTAAGCAGAGATAAATAGCTACGTTTTTCTCCTCTATAAAGTCTTGGGATTTGCTGGTGAGCCAGGTATCCTTATTTTACAGGAAATCAGCCAGATCTGTGAATCTATTTCATAGCACAGGAGAACATGTAAGAGAAAAAAAGAAAATCAGTGACGTACACTAATAATTACCCATATATAAACAGTTTTGTCGTTGTTGCTTTGACTCACAAGAAGGGACACTTCACTGTTTTCCTAGAGCTGCCTAGTAGTCTTGCATATTGCAGGCTTCCCTTCACCTTGTTAAATCACTATTTATATCAGACAAAACCTGCTGCCTGGTTTTGCCATCCGGCAATATTTGCTTGATGAGAACTTTACTTTCACTAGGAATGAAAGAAACCATTCCTGAGACCATCTGCTGGTATAGAAACTGCCCCAAGAGTATCCAGCAACTCCTCATCCAGACTGCAAGGTCTGAAATGAATCCACCAGTGCACTGACCCTGACTTTGCCCTTATTCCAAGTGTATGTATTGCTAGATATCAACAATCTAAACAGAACTAAAACCCTAAGCAACCGAAACATAAACAATCAAAACAACAAATGCATTTGTTGTATTAGCTGACAGCACCCATAATGTCACTGGACAAATATGTAAATACTGACCTAAATCCCTTTGCTAGAGACTTTTGTATTCACTTTAAAAGTTGGAATAGACAGCAGCTCCTACACGATGCCCCTCAATCTGACCAGAAACCTTGCTGCCCTCACAGGCCTGGGTGCAGAGCTGTGCCGCAGTTGCTCTTCCTTGGAGCTGAAACTTATCGTGATTCTATGGAATTCAGGAAACGAGGATGGAAAGGGGATTTTATTCCTGTGAATTTGGCACCATTTCATTTGCATTCAATTAATTAAAACCAAGCCTTTAACATTTCTGGCAGAGTTGAAAAAGTAGACAACTGAATACGCAGAAAGCTGGAGTACTGACCCAATCCATCAATTAGCTGGACATTAATTGCATTTTTTCCCACTGACTTCAGGAGCTGTACATCAAACCAAATGGGGTAGACTGTGTGGAATCAGTTTTCTGCTGCTGAAGCCAATGACTTTCATAGGTGTTTCCTGAAGCAGGTAATTAACAACATTAATGTCCCTTTCCATTTCAATGGCTAATGGAAACAAGATAATAATGCTTGGGTGGTGCTGTGGCCATATTGGCTCAAAGAAGGGTATTCCAGCCTCACAAATCTTGAAGGACCGAGCTCAGACTTTGTGCCACCATGGAAATTGATCTAATTTGGTTCTCATACTTAACCTTTCGGATAAGCAGAAGGTGTTCAGTTTTCACAGTGTTACCTCTTCCCCAAAGAGCAGGCAAGGCTCAAAGTCAGGGTCAAGAAGAAACCAAAAGGCTAGACAGACTTTTAAACATGTATTTTTAAATATCCCCAGAAGGATTTTTGCAGTACTCATGAAAATAACTGTAATGTACATCTAGTTGTTACACATGCTTACACACAAACCCAAAGGTGTTAATAAGTGCCTACATTAACATATAAAGTCCTTACCTGAAACTGTTCTGCAGTATTATGTATGTAAATCATCTGTAACCAGTTAAAAAGTTGTAGTTCATTAAAATTATTAAGAATTCGAGGAAACCTACCTTTACATTGCAATAACTTTTATGGCACAGACTTAAAATAGTTTTAAAAGTGTATTATCCTTCTACTAACAAGATGGGGTTTTGGTAAGGATTACACTATTGCTAATATTAATAACTAATAACCCTTTCTAAGTTAATAACTCTAATCATGCTTTCTGAGTTAATAACTAACTCTAGAGCATCTCTTCCTTACTAAGGTGGTGTTCACCTTGAGATAGGCAGCATTCCCCTACTACTGGAGAGCTGTGATCCAGTTTATACACAATATTAAGTATTTGTAGTGTTTCCAGATGCTTAGCTCAGACTGATTTAAGGAGAAGCTAGGCAGCTCGCTGCCTTCTGGGACCTATGATATAATTTACTGTGTATAAAGTGGCAATAATGCCACTTACCTGTGAAATTTTATGAAGATAAAACTAAAGAATGTTTCTATCGGCACATTTTTTAACAACTTTTAGGAAAACAATTTGTTATTGCTGAGCTTTCTATTAAGGGATGTGTAAGGAGATGATTTATTATGTTTTTAAGGAAACTGAAACCCAGAATTTTACATTCTCATTGTTTCAATATCGATTGGTGTTTTTCCCTAATTCCAGCAGCGCTTCACAGAATCAGAGATCAGAACACCTCAGTGCCCCTGACTGCTGTAAAAACCAACTGGCTTTCATGTCCTGGTGTCTGGAACTGGGATCAGAAGGCACCTGAAGCTCAAAAGTGTTTTGAGCTGCATTACCTCTACTGCAGGAGTGTTGTACTATTATGCTGTGGTAATTTCTGTCTAGAATAATTTTTAATAATAATCTGGATGATTCTGAACGTGATTGGAAATGATGAGGTGTTTTGCCTTCCTCTAATACAAAACCTCTCATTCTGGTCTGTGACACTGTTAGTATGATAAAATCCTATTTAATCTGATGCAGGGAGACCCTAAAAGCAAGGCAGCCCCTGCCTGTCATGCACAAGTGAAGGACACTTCCCTGTTGTAACTCTTTTTGCACTGGACCTATAGAAACAGGAAAAATAAATAATCCAGGAAGGGAGAATTATGCAGATTCAACTTGGGAATGTTGCTGTCACTTATGTGATATTGCCTTCTGTTATTTTTTATATCACCATATTAAATGAAACCAGGATCACTTAAAGACACGTTATCACCCACTGAAATGACATATGGTTACCAGTTGCAAACTACTGCACAATAGGAAAACTAAGCAAAGAAATACTATTAGAGCACTTCCAATATTTGGCTTCTCGTGCAATTGTAGCAGTGCAGTAAGTCACTGCTTTTCTGATACTACAAATAACATTCTTAATAGAAAGGTCTGTTATCTGCTGTTGTACAATTTCTTCTAAAATACCGAATAACCAAGGAAATTTTTCATTTGTAATGTAATTTAATTCTGGATTTTATTTTTGATTATGGTTGAGGTTGACTTTGATGTTTTCAAAATGAATTTCAAAGACTATTTATTCAGCTAATTTCGAAGGCAAAAACACACTGAAACTTTTATCCCAGTTGGTAAGCAGCTATCCCCTAGTTTTATTCAAGTTTTCACATAAAAATGCCAGTCGGGAATAAAACTGACAAATATATTCAATCAAAGATGGAATATTTTTTCCTCTTAAGTTGCAAATGGCTTCATTAAAATAAAAGCACCACCTTAGGGATTGCATAAAGCAGAATATTGGTACCTAAATGGTATTTATGACTCGGCTAAATGTAAAGTGAATTAAAATTTAAAGCATTATAGTCAGGTAGGCCATAGACATTGGTAGATGAATGTCCATTAAGAAGATGAAAGGACCTGCTGTCCCCAGCGACAGGAACATCTCGGGTTAGCGGTCAGGCATACCTACACACTTAGTGGTGCTGGAAATGGAAAGCATCAGGATTGAACTCTTAGGTACTTGTGCAATGTTTATTTCAGGCAAAGAAAACCAAATTTTCATGCCAACATCTAAGGATGTGTATGTTTTTATGGAGGCATATGTGTATTTAATGTATATAAATCCATATATATCTTTGTATATATATCTATACACATATATATAATACCTATGTGTGTTGCATAGATATTTAATAATACAGCACTGGTATGAAAGTGTGGATGATGAAAGCAACACAGTTAATGTCATAAAATACAACCTGAGTATTGCTTATTTCACCAGTAGCTTGCAGGATGCACTGCAAATTCTGCTGGTTTTGGTTTGGTGATGTATTTGGACACAACCATAATACAGATGTGTTACATATCCTGAATTTTTTACTTTTAAGAAGAATGAAATAATTTGTTCTGTTAATTTATTAAACTGTATTCCAGCTTCAGTCGCAAACGTTTTACACCACAATCAGGAAGTGATCGACTGGAGTTCTTGGAAGATTTGTTTTCTTCCCATCATCTCGGTTTCTTCATGGAACAGCCATTGTTCAAGTTACTACACAGCGGGGAGCTGGTCAGGAAATAGTTTCTCATTACTCCAAGTGTTTGTCAGCAGACAATAAAATATTCTTCAAGATGTGTGCTTTTAATTTACAAATGCATTTCCATGAAACCCAAGATTTTCAGTTACAGTTTTTAAAAAGTAACTGAAAGAAATATTCAGCCATCTTTAATTGAATGCCATTGTATCAATCCTATCTATGCACTTTTCTGGCCATATTACCACGGTGCTTTGCTCCAGGCATTGGTTTTGTTTACCTGAAAAACCACTTACACCCTACATACAGTCCAAATAATCAGCCCTGAAGTTTATTCACCCAGCACCAGCCCCCTGAATATAGTACACCCAGGCTCTTGACAATTATTTGTGTTGAGAAATAGATACCATGCAATCCGCTGCCTTTTAAAAAGATGTGGTGAATTTGCATTGCATTCATTTACATACCTTCATTTATTTCCTGTTGCTTCTATTGAGCTACTCCCTATCATAAAGTGTTCCTGGCCCTGTACTTTCCCTTGTCTGCTATGAGTTAGCAGAGCTTGCACACAGTTGCCAACGTCTCACCTCTGGCTGTGGCCCTGTATGTTTAACTTAGCATATTATAATACTACAAAGCTTTAAATCCAAAGGAATGTGAGATGGGATATAGCTATTTATTAGAATATTAGCATTTCTAACACGATATTTTAGTCAATGCTTGGAACCACGTGGTGTATGTTCCTTTATTTAAATAGTATATCTGAGTCTTACTACCTCCTTGCCATTTGGAGAGATTAGCTAAGTAGTTAACTGGTATCCTTTATTATCCATCTGCTTTGTGCCATACTAATGTCTTTGACAAGATAGGTGACTAGTGGGATGCATGCTCAAAGTACGTGGCTTAATTGTGTCCCAGCCCATGGCAGGGGGGTTGGAACTAGGTGATATTTAAGTCCCTTCTGACCCAAACGATTCTGTGATTGTTATTTACCTTCTTATATGTTTCATTTTCCCCTTTTTTTGTTTTTTAAATTTTAGAAATTTTTTTTTAGGGAAAAAAATATTAATAACAAAACAGCAGGCATTCATAGATCAAGTCAGTAGATATTTAGGAGCAAATTAAAAGTAAAATTTCTTCTCTATCTTACTTTCTACTCTTCAACATTCAAACACTATATGATAAAAACTAGTGATTGAGTGAGGTGTTTGAAGTATCTAACAGGGCTTTGCAGGTTAAAAGTTTATTCTAGCAGTGTGCTTCTACCTGTTAGTGGTCATCCACACACACAGACTGCATCTAAGGGGAAATCGCATCTTTAAGCAGTCCAGGGGATTTTCAAGACAAGTTTATCATCTGTATTGCACTGAGCCTGAGTAAAGGCAAAGCAGGAATTCAGTACCTCCCTCTACAGTCTGGTTTCTGGAGGAGGATGGTGATCCAAATACTTGGTGGTGTTGTGGTTCCCGAGAAGGCTGGGGCTTGGCCAGCCCCACCATCACTGTAAGGTCTTATGCCTGAAATTTGTTTGCTGAAACCCTGTTCTTTATTTTTTGTCTGTAGGCCTCATCCAGGCAGCTTTCATGAGTCAGTAAAGCTGGAAGACAAGAGCTTAAAACCCCTTTGCAGGTTTCTCCTATCAGTTTCATATTAACGTCTCCTAAAATGGAATCAGGTCCCATTTATATAGGAAAAGCAAAGCTTATTCTGGACTGCCTTTGTGGTATTAGCAATTGCATCTTAAGGGCTTTTGCAGGAAGTTTGTAGAGGGCTCAACAAAAGGAAAACAGGTTCTGGTGGGCAAAGGCAGATGGAGATGCATCACCAAATAGCAGATCTTTTTCCAGGTGGGTGATTCAGAGTGTTACTGAACACTATGTTAGGAGGAAATGAGCGTAGGGAAAAAGAAAGTCAACCAAAGTCACTTTATTTATCAAGATAAGTTCTGAAACACTGTACTTCTTGGACTGTTTTCAGTTGGTTTGTATGTCGATAACCATAAAACTGTGCTGCAGAGATTTGAATATAACAGGCCACGTAAAAATAGAGTAAATGAGAAATATGTCTTTAATCTGAGGCATAAAAATAAAATGAAACTATGGATGCTCTGAACTGTGCTAATTGCATTTTGCAATTATGGGGATCTGACTCATAAAAGTACCAGACTGACACCATCCGAAATCACTCGAAAAGCAAACAGAACATTTGGATTTAACTTTTGGAAAGGTTAAAATTTCCTAAAGGAAGGGAAATCACACATATCCTAAAGGGAGAAACGCAGACTATTCTTGAAGCGGAGAGCACTCGAAACTCAACTCAAAGGTGGAGCCGAGACAGACAAAGACATGGAGCTGGTGCATCCTACGATAACTGATCGAGCATGGGTAGTCCATGGTGAATGAAAAGGATGCCAGAAATGCAGTGGGTGATACAGCAGTGGTCTGTAGACCCTTGGGTCTGGAAGGCTATGTGGAGGCACTGGTGAAAATCAGTATTATTGGTTCAAAGGAATACGTGATGGGAGCCTTGTTAGAAAAGTGACCAGTTCTGTCAATTTGAGGGGAGAACACTTTATTAAGCTCAACTTGAGTAAACAACTGTGTTAGAAGAGGTTTTAGTATTATAAATACTTAAAAATGACATTTTTACAAAGCTGTGGATAGTAAAATACAGCACTTGAGTAAAATACTGAGTTGATGCTGTTGAAATTTATCTCCATTAAACAAACTTGTGAACAGGCAAAACCACTTTTGAAGGAGTCTTGTTTGCCATAAAATACCAGGATTCATCCACTGAATATGTTGTGAAAGGGTAGGGCCATGAAAAACCTGACAAAGAGATGGAAGTTGCCCTTCTGCAGACAGGGTTCCTCTGGCTAGAGTGCTAAAAGGAGCTGGAAAACTCAGCCTTGTCACAATGCACATCCTTAAAAAGGTTTTGCTGTAATGTAGAAGTTAAAAAAGTGGATTGTCACAGGCACATTTCACTGGAAAAGAGCAGGGGAAACACAACAAGAATACCATCACTGCAATAAAACACCCAGCAGATTTGGGGACATGACAATTTCCACAGCCTATAAGGGAAGTGTGTGGGAGATGACAGACACTAAAAGTTTTCTGCTACTGGATGCCCCAGCACGGATCTGGCAGGTCACCATGTGCTTGTACACATTTAGTAGTCTCTTTAAGAAAGAATTTCCACAGAGAAATAGTTTGGGTTGTGACTCAGCACTTGAGGTAGGTGGCAAAGGAAAATAAAATATATTTTTAACCCCTAGAGGTATTATAAAGTGTGATGTTTTTAAAAGGTATTTTGGTGCCGCTGATATATTTTGCAAGAACCTCTCCATGAGAGAGAACCAGTTTTGCTGGACTAAAAAGAGAGAAATGTAAATAACCCTGGAGATAGATTTGGGGCAAGATAGCTAAAGGAGAGTTCCACACACAGGAGCAAATGAGTGACACCACTGTCTGTGCTCCCCAGGTGATGAGAAGAGAGGCCCTTCCTGTAGGGAAGATGTAGGGAAAAATGTTTTTCCTTTTTACCTGAACCAGGAGCCAAGAGCATTCCCAGGGGAAGTGCCCAGAGAAAACTGCATCTCAGTTCAAGCTTCATTGCATCCCTTTCAGCCTTTGTCTGGGAGAGAATAAATACTCTTCCATGCTATCAGATGTTTGTTTAATGTGTAGGTACACAGTGCTCACATCACCCCTCAGCCCTCTCCAGGGTTAATGGAGAGGCTGAGGTCCTGAAGATTCAGCTGTGGGTCATTTTTGTGGCTCCACCTCAAAATCATTGCCACCTCCTTGCCTCTGCTTACCTCTCTGAGGTAAAGCTTGTGGGCTGGCTCAGGCTGGGTGTGATGCTGAGGCCTTGGGATTGACTTTTAGTTTAGTAGGAGTCCCAGGAACGGTGATAGACAATTACAATAACTTGCTTCATGTAGCCTGTTCCCTAGCCCGAAGTTTGAACTGGGCATCTAAAGCTACAGCACCATTGAACAAAGAACTAGGTGAGATAAGACAGCAGAACTTCTGGGCCACAGACTGCCTGTTCCTGGAGCACAATCATAGTTGTCATGACTTTCAAGGAATGTGTTGCTTTAACATTCCAGATGAATCGAAAATGATTCGGACCATCTGCACGATCTTATGGGAAGAATTAAACAAAATGAGTGTTCTGAATGGCTGGGAAAATTGTTACAGCAGTTTGGATTTTCTGTTTCTGGATGGATTTTTGGTCCAATGCAGTCAATTACCATAGTCATAGTTGTGTTGTTAATCACAGTGATTGGAATTACACGCATACAAAGGATGATTGGAAACTTGTTTATTAAAATTTGAAAAGATTCAAATTTGTAAGAGAAGGGGGCATTGAGACAAGGGGATTTGTAATTTTCAATTTTAGATGTTAATCTTAGTTATTGGTAAACTTGAACAAGAACAGAGCACAAAGAGTCTGTTGATAGTATTAAGAAAAGACATCGACATCGTGTTCCACTGTCTGCTGAAGATAAGGAAGTCAGCTATGAGACACCTGTGGACGAAGACAAAGGATCACCCAGCAGGAGTAGCCAAGAGTAGTCTAAATGGACAGTGTGGGGGGTACTGTTGTATAGTAAATCACACGCAAGGTAATATGTTATTAGCCCCAGGAGCAGGAAGGGAATAGTTAATTTATTTTTGGGAAATGTAATGAATATGTATGTATTTACTAAACATAACAAGGAGACTTTACATGCATTCTTTGGGAGCACTAATGGAGGAACATCCTCAGTGCCTCCCTGATGCCGAAATTAAAGGGTACCTGCCTAAAGGTATTTCAGGCTGTTGGGCTATTTTCTTTGCTTCATTTTGGTCAAGTAAGTGGCTCTCAGAGTTGTATCATATTCAGTGGCGTGCTGAAGAGGCTTTAAGGAAGTTTTCTTTCTGTCACCACGGTTAGATTCTGGCTCCCCCTGTGTCCTTCTCCTGCTCTGTAATACCAATACCCCTGCCCCCTGGACTACCCTGTCTTGGTACAGCTGAGTAGTTGCTCCCAAGAGCTTTGTAGGGGTTTCTTTATAGTCTATCCCTTTAAAAGTTCATTTATTAATTGTGAGCTTAAGTTTGTCAATCAAAAAACTGAAAAATCAAAGATATTTTAACTGAATTCAATGCAAGCAGAGATATGGCAGTTGTTCCTGCAACTCTTAATGTAAATGTTTGGCCAAAGACACAGATGAAATTCAGAGAGCTTTGGGTTTGAGGGTGAACATCCAGAAAAAAGGAGTCTGTGTAGCAAAATCAGGCTCAAGTTGCTTTCCCTGCAAAAGCCTGCTCTTCTAGACTGTCTTCTCATTTCCCTGCAGTAGACTGCTTCAATGTAGATGAGTATGTTAATGTACATCTAATCTGGTTTTGCTAAATAGGACACAAGTGATATGTAATGATGAATCAAATATCGGCATGAATTTACGCAGTTTCTAATGGCTCTGGAACTTGTTTGAATGTATTAACACTAGTTCCTACAAATTGTTTAATGGAAAAAGACATTAAATTCAAGTAGCTACTGGAAAACTTGCAAGATCATAATTTTTCCTTACATTTGCCAAATAGAAGTAAGTGTAGTAGTGAAGTATGCCGTGCCTAGATGTACTTTTGTCAACTGTAAAGAGGCCAAGAGCTGTGCTGTGGGAAAGGTAGAGAAGCTGTGACACTGTAGGAAGATGGACAGCTTGACAACAGGAGAGATGACTTCTGGGAGTTACAGTTCTCTTGAACCTGATGCGATGTCTGCTTGCAGTGGAAGTCAGTGCTGCTATAGCACAGCCAGAATAAAAGGACTAGTTAAGAAGAGATCAATTGGTTCAAGTGCTGGTTAGAACTAAATGAATAAGTGAGTATTTTACACTGTATGGGTTTGTAGAGACTGACTCTACTTCTATTGCCGTCCTAAACACCGACTGACGCTACTTGTATTGTGTTAAACACGTCTGCCTCTCCTTGCATTGTTGTCTTTAACACCTCCTTGAGTGCTGTGGCTCCTGCTGGGCTGGAGCTGCTGCAGAGGAGGGGGAGGAGGTGCAGCTCAGGTGCTGCCCCCGCACCTGACTGGGCACAGGGACCCAAAGAGCTCAGGCAGAGGGGATCCTGCCAGGGGCTGTTGAACCCCCAGTGACCCTGGAGCCCTCGGCCCCCATTCCAGGACCTTCCCAAAGGGGCTTCTGCACCTGCCCCAATTCGGGAACCTTCTCAGCAGGACCCTCCTCACGTTAATGAGGGGGCTGGGACCTGCCCTATAAATAGAGCCCGGCCAGAAGGCAGGGGCAGCCCTGTACCGCGTGGGTCCCACCTGGAGATGCTGCAGGAGAACCGCAGCGCCACGTGCTGCTGGAGACCACCTTTTCCAGAGGCACAGGGAGTGGTGAGTGTTCGCCTCTTCCTCCCACTGCTCTTATTTCTCTCTCTGCTCTTTCCGTTCTTTATTTTTTCCATGGCACCACTGTGCATCGGATCGGACCCCAGTTGTGTTGCTCTGTCCAGCTGGTTTGAGGGTATCGGAGGGTGATGTGAACGGACTGGGATCTGGTTTTGCATCTTTTGGGAAGCTGCAGCTCGGGAGTGCACCTGAGTGTTTGATTTGATATTTTTTGCCGTGCCCAAAATATTGATTTGTTGGTTTGTCTGTGTCCAAGAAAACTATTGATTTAATGTTTTGACCATGCCCAAAATAAACACAGTTTGGATTTGCCCTGGGAGATTTGTTGGTCTCCGACACCAAAGGATCCTTCCCTCTGTGACTGAGTGGGTCAGGGGGACCCGGTGGTGGGAGCGGGACCTTGGCTGGGCATGGGATGTGCAACTGGAAGTTGTAAAGGTTTTTTGGCGGTGTAAACTTAAGAGTAAGGCAGGCTGGCATGTGAACTTTCAGAATTTTATCTTGTTACATGGTAGCTCCCTGAGAAAGGGGCCAGTTGGTATAGATTGCCAAGAAATGCACCTGCAGGATAAATAGGTAACCTGGGGTAAATTTGCATTCAGTTGGCCTCCTTTGCACGTTATGCTGCTGAGGTGGTCGAACCTTGTGTCTTTTGCTCTGGACACAAGGATGCTGAAGGAGGAGAGACGTGTCTGGGGACTGGAAGAGCTGCTGTTTCCAGCTTGGGAATTGCTAGGCTGCACTGAATTCACCACAAACCTTCTCATTTGCAGCAGCTGTGGATGTTGGGAGTTATTAAAAGATACATTTTGCCCACCTGAGTTGTTTTCTAGGCATATGGCAGTCAGTGGAGTTCACTGAGAGTCTTGTTTCTGTGTGTCCGTGCTGCAGCCTGAGTGACCTCATCATTAGGAGCAAATTTCGAGTATTCTCACAAGTATCCTGAACAAAATGTGCCAGCTAAGCTGTACTCGGCAAGAGTGGGGGGAAGAAAATAAAACAAACCCACAACAAAATAGGAAACAAAAACCCCCTTGAAACCTGACCTGACTGTTATGGGAGACGATTATTATAGTTCTTCACTTGCAAATTTTCCATTTGTGTTAAGTCGCTTCCCACAGTCTCTCACTGTCACATTCATTCAAAAGCCAGAATGGCATTGATGGAGTTCAGCGTTTTGGCTCATTCGCCCCAGTTCTGCCTGGAGACTGGATGCACAGGATGTTACAGAAATCTTCAACCAAAATTCTACCCTCCTGGTCGTCCCCTTTTACTTGAAAGCACTTCTTAGACCTTCCTTGTCCTCCTTTTGTCCTAAGTCGAATATGTTTTGAAACCAAAACAAAACACTTGAAATGGCAATTTAGGAGCTTCCCCCTCGCAAAGCAATTCTTCTTTGGGATACTTAAAAAAAAAAAAGCTTAAAAATCTTGTTTTGAAGCTTCCTTCACCTCTTTTATCTTTAAATCAATGCAAAGTGAGGCTATATAGTTTTTATGAATTAATTTATTTTGTTTGCAGCTGGTTATCATCCTGCTCTGGAATATACGTGTAACATTACAGAGGGCACTGTGCTATTTCTAGATGTTATCATTATGGCCTTTTAGTTAAGAATTACCACTACTATTACAGCAACTACAAGGAAATGTGCTCCCACTCATTGCTGTGATAAGATGCCTCACATCCTGCCTCACATCCTCCTCCTTGCAGCGGTTTCCTTCGTGTTCCACTTCTCCGATGGAGACATATTTGCAGCAATGATAACAATTTTCAAAAAGAAACTAATAAAACGTGCACATATTTTTTTAAGGCTTGTGATTTCCTCCCAACAAAACTGTCACTGAAGCTAGTAACCACATTTAGCAGAAATGATTATAGATGTGTGACAAATTTACAGCAAAACTGGAAATATTTTTCTTTTCATCAGCTATAGAAAAAGCAAAGGGGGGAAATCTGTTTCTCTCTTCCTTTCTGTTTGTCAGAATACTTCAAATTTTAAGATATGGGATTGTAACTTCTGAGTAATGATTCTGTTAAAGTATCAGCCATTTTTTTTAATAGGGAAAACACATTCTTGACTGCAATCAGATGTCGGTAGCCATTGCTTAGCATCATTAGTCAACAGGAATGAGAGAGATTGGCTTATAATAAAGAAAAGGTGGAAAAAAATACTATTGTTTTTACAGGAAACTTATCAGAGTTTTTTAATAAAAGAGAAGGTTTGTCCTACAGTGGGCATGTTGAGTTTGAAAAAAAAAGACCGATCAGTCTGGAAGTGTATAAAAGAAGTTTAGATTTGATTCCGTGGCTTATCCAGATCAACTTGAAATATCTTTAAAAAAAGAAAAGTTATGTGAGTTTAGATCTCTGTTATGTATGAGTTTCTGGTCAGCTGTAAGAGTAGCAAAATGCTTATGCCTCCTCCTTGCTTGTCATTCCTCAAAAATGGACTCTCTGTTTATGCCCAGATAATCAGAAGGAATTGATATTGGGTCCTTTGCACTGTTTTTTGACCTTGAGGGTTTGTAGGTGGTCTCTCCTAGAGAAGTTTTCAAAAAGTTTGTTAGGTTTTTGCTGCCTTTTTAAAATTTCTTTGTGTGCAGTTCCACTCATTTATGTAAAATGATTTGATTTGGAAATACACATTGTGATGCAGCATCTTTGTTCAGAAACGTAGGTAGTGACCTGGTCAAGGGCACATTAAGCAAGGGAAACCAGCACAATGCATGAGAGCCTCTCAAAGGTGCATATCCATCCCCTGCTGTACAGAAAAGCCTGACTCCCACTTGGTGAAAAGCTTATTTATTAAGTGATGGTAAATATTTTCTGCCCCTGATTCCACTTGCCAGTACTTGCTTTTCAAATCTAGCCTGGAAAATTAAACTAAGCCTGCTACAGCATTCACAATATCTTCCACTTGTGACAGCAAATTTGAATTTTGTAGTGTCTTCATGTAGTGTTGGTGATGCTCTCACCTCCTTTATCTAAACTGTGTGGAAGCCATCTACCTAGCTGCAATCTCCTTTCACAGCTGTGTGACACAGACCTGTACCTTTTTCTGCCCTCCAGAATTATGTGTGTATATATGAGAGCTTCGTCCTCCTGTGAAAAGGGAATAAAGCTGTTTATGTTAAAATGCCTCAACAAAATACAGAGCTCCAAGGTTTTTGTAGTATTTATTTGTTGTTTCTTTGTTGCTACTCAAATCACTATATAGTGGTAGTTGTTGTTCTCTAGTTTGTAATAGAATATGTAATTTCACTTCATTTAGGTCAAGGAAAAAAGCAATAATTGTTTGATACCTATTCATAGTGTTTTTAAGGGCAAGCACTCTATAGAATAATTAACCATTATTTGACTATCACTTACAGATTATGTGTTTTAGATGAAATAGGTTTTAAACAGGCTTAATGTAGAAAACGGGCAAAACTATAGATATGAACACTTGAACAGACCTAATGAAACACAAGAAAAGGTGCATCCTATATTGGGATGAAGTTATCAGAAGCAGAAAGTAACAAGATTAGGGTAAAGTATGTAGAGGCCTCAATCTAAAGTGAGCTAATACTAAAATTATGTCTGGAAGTCATTTAAATCCCCCAGTAGCTGTTAAATAGAGGAAAAACTATAGTATTTAGGTTTTAAAGAGGGAACGTGAAGGTGTTCAACAACTCTGGGAAAATATAACACACATAGATCCATGATATTAGTTGTTAAATACCAGACCTTCCCTGGAGTTGCAATACTTCTTGTGCTCCAAAAGAGGCGTATCAAGAGACAAGTGTTGTTGGGGGTAAGGGGATTTTGTATAATGAATGTCCCAGTTAATGTTCTAGGCTGGAAGTAAATTTTTGATTTTTACCCTTTTTTATGCTTTTTTGATTGAAAAATATCTCTGGTGTTACAGCAGTGCAATGTGTTAAAAATCAGTTCTGAGCATGACACATCGTAAAGATCATGTAAGTTAAGCCAATAAGAACTTATAAGCTCCATTTCATACAATGCTAGTGTTATTTACTTTTTGGAGGGGGCAAACACTGAAGCATCGTGACTGCATTTTGGTATTTTTGGCTATATTTTGAGCAATTCATCCGTAAAAACAAAAATGTGTGCTTTTCTGTGTTTTTTATGTGTATTGTACTGTGTCACCATGAGCTCTAAGATGATAAATCTAAGTTTTGATTTGAACTGAGATAGTTTAAATCACAGGTGCTACACAGTTTTACTTTTGTGGGTTTATGCAGATATAGAAAATGACACACGTAAAGGCAGGTAACAAAATGAAAGAAAATAAAGGTAATGGATCACCATCAACCATTTTGACAGCCCAGGGAGAGGAAAGGAACATCTGTGGTCCTTTTTGGGAAGATAGGAATGAAAGAGGACCTTCTCAAAGGCTACACTAAAATGCTGTCTAAGGGTATGTCATGATCCTAGTGTGCTCTGATGGATAAGCTTCCTCTCTTACTGGGTTTATTTTTGACTCCCATCCTGAAAACCAGGATACTGTTCCTCATCTGTCTTGCAGGGATGTTGTATTTACCAGGGAATGTATGCAGAATGATTTTTGGAAGATGCTCTAGAGTGCAAAGAATTATTGCATTGTTTTTATTCATGACTTGAGCTGGGTTTTAGTTAGTTGCTTGCCTTTGTATGCTGCATATTGGGTTTTTATAGCAACGTCTGTGTTCTCTGGGTACCTAAGCAGAGATTTTCATTTTAATACTACATAATTCAAATGCTGGATTCATACCAAATTCACCTCCTCCACACATTTTAACTGCATTATTAATAATAATATGGTTGATTGCTGATGCTATATATTTGTTTTCTAAAGAGCTCATTGAGAAGCTGGGCGTGTTAATAAGGTATGGTGTGTTTCTCCTGTGTTCTCAGCAAGGCTCCTGCCTGTAGCATGCAACTGGCACTGCCCATATTCTTTTTCACTGCTACTAGGCAGAGCACGCAGGCATTTTCAATTCACTAGATCATTCACAAGTTACCTCCAACCCAACCTTGTCATTGCAATTCGTCACACTTACAGTGCATGCTTTTATGTGCTGTATCTCGCTGAAGTCTCATCACGCCAGGCCAGTGCCACAGGGTACTAGACAACAACAAAGATCTCAAGCATAGTTTAAAAGGTAGCACTATAAAAGGGAAAAATAATGGCTGCAATCACTGCTAGATACCCTGTTCCCACAGATCCTGCAGCCTTTTTTTAATTTCAAACTAAAGCAAAGTTGTGTGAGCAACTACCTTCCCCACTGCCATCATGTGCCCAGTGTATCTGGCACCCCATCCAGCAAGGCAGGGGAAGAGAGAGAAGCCCTGACACAGTCTATCTGGAGGGAATATTCTGGGCACTGTTTCAATGTGAAAATGTTTGAGGAGACTCTCTCTAATCACCTTTTGGCTAACAGTCCGTGGGAATTAGGATGATTTTATGAATGGACCTCTGGCTGTGTAGAGTTCCCGGCTTTGCCACAGATTGCTGGGTGTCCTTGGACTAACCATCAAAAGTTGCTTTATCTCCTGTTGGAAGCAGTGAATGTACACTATTCCTTAAAGAAAAAAAAAGGTCTGTTCATCTCAAAAATAAGTCACGATTTTCTCAGTCCTTTCTGATCTGTTTTTTTAGATAGTTGAATTTGTGCCTTAATGTGGTTTCATGCTGGTTTCTTAGTCTCAGCCATGCCCTCTGACTCGTAGAAACTTTATGGTAGCTTCTGCCAAGAGAAGCTGCTGCATTGTCTGCTGCCTTCTGTGAAGATTTAAGGAGAGATTGTGCACTCCTTCCTTTCCTGATGTCTCCAGTTGTTGATCCCTTTTGTGAAGTTGGGTTAATTTTTGTGTTCTGTCAACACAGGTTAGGTCTGATTATGATTTGGTTACATAGATAGTGAGTTTTGGCACAAAATCTGTGCAGGCCTGAACTCAGAAGATTATGATTTCAGGTCAAGGAATAGGTGCCTTCAGATTCCCTCTTAAATTTCTCCTTTCATTTATGTAGAAGTATGTTAAAGCTTGCTTTCTTCAGATGCAGTAGGAGGAGTATGCCTGTCCTCAGGGACAGAATTTGCAGCTCTGTCTCCAGGGGTGTGGTGTCACAGCAGACTACACTGTTGCAGGAAGTACAGGAAGAATCAGTTCATCAAAGATATGGCTCATCAGCCAGTGGATCTGTCCTCTTGCTGTTATTCTGAAGAAATTAAAGCCAGTTGGTCATGGGTAGCGCTCAGTGAATTTCATGGTGTTTAAAAATGCGTAGATGTGGGACTTCAGGATATGGTTTAGCAGGCACGGTGGGGTTGGGCTGATAGTTGAACTGGATGAACTTGGAGGTCTTCTCCAACCTTAATGGTTCTATGATTCTCTGAATTCATCTGTGTGGGGTTTTTTCCAACTGATACAAGCATAACAGGGCTAAAACTGATGTGTGTGTGCAGGATGGAGCCAACATGCAGGTGTTGAGCTGTCTGCAGGCTCTGTCCTGCCAAAGGTGCATTTCTCCCTCAGCACAGGGAGGGAGGAAAGTCACTGTCTATCATAAAGTATACTTGTTACCCTTTCAGGTCCCTGCCTTTTCATGCACCCATTTTGCTGGCAATCAGTGTAGCTTTTGGTGGAGGCTCCTGTGCAATTGGGAGAGAAGTGAATCCAGGTGTGTAGGTAGGCACAGGTCCAGCTGTATCTTCTTGGCACATCACACACAGGTGCAGAGCACCCAGCCTCAGCCATCCTGGGGCCCCATTGCTGGCTCTATAAGTTACAGCATTGTTTAACACCAGGATGACCCAGCATAGGTAAAAGATTTTCAGGCAGGTGATGGATTTTGGGACTGTCTGCTGAAGATAATGTTTTGTGATCTGAGTGAAATGAGAGATGTGAATGTTATATTAACTCTCTGTTGCAAGAGGGGGTTTTGTATCATAAAAAGAGGAGGGATAGTCTGAGACACCTATGTTGGATGTATTCCTGCTCTGCCTTGAGCTCCAGTCAGGGGCTCCTTTGGTTCTTTTGCTCCACCCAACTGGCATTTTGTATTTCCCTTGCTTAACTGACAGTGTAGTGTTTCTATAATAAGCTTAGGCCTGGACTTTTCATTCCTGCCTTTCAAGCTTCTCTTAACGTGTTCTCAGATTGTAGGCATCTGCTCAAATACACTTCCTGCAAACAGGCAGTGCTGCCCTCTTCCCTCCTGAAAAACTGAAGGATTGAAAAATGATGACTCCATTCAAGTCCTTGGGATTGGGTTCCCTAAGAGGTTGTAGGACTTTATTCCAGATAATATTCTGAAGATTCATTTTTTTGTGATTTGGTCAACAATTGTCAGGAAGAAAAGGTTAAATAGTAATGAGAAACTACTGTAATTGCACTTTCGAGGGCTGGTGCTGTAAGTGATTACACGCATGATTGAAAACCATACGCTGGCTCCACAAATACAGCTTGACCTACCTGTATATTTTTCAATAAGAAGTAATGTCTCCTATTTCTGAGAGGAGAAGGAAAAAAACCACCCTGCTGGTTTTAGCTGTATACAAATGATAAAAGCAAAGACATCAAAGTGCAGCCTTTCAACTCATGCTCAATTAGAATAAAAGTTTGGTTGCTGTTTTAAACATTTATGGCTAACTAACTGTGACAGCACCTCAGCTCTGCAAATGGGATGATTTTGGATTGACTTTTGATCTGACTGACGGTTTCTTATACACTTCAGTGTTAGTTTATGGCATACAAGTCTGCATTTGAATCCACATGCGACTAATTAGAAACTGTTTATGGTCTGTATGTATACATTCACACAAGAAAAGCTTTTTTCTAACTGCAGCCATGTTAATGAAAGAGTTAATTTAACAAGGTGCAGACATTTTAAAATTAGCCTATCAAGCAACAGATTAAAAATGTAAAAATACAAATGTATTTAGCATAAGGAATAAATATGTATATTGATGTTAGTGACAGATATGCAAATTATAACAATGACAATGCCTTCTGAAAGCCCTTTATAGTTTTTTGGCCACTGCAGGCAAACAACAGGTTGAATGACACATTTTAGAGTACTCTTAATTTATGAGTATCTTGGTGAGAGGTTTTATTCTAGTTTCATTTTTAGCCTTTCTGTACAAAACACTGCAGAAGAATGTACATTTATGCTAATCTCTTCATCTACTGTTATCGTAAGGGCTCCTGACAACACGAGTGGTGCTGTAGCATTTGTGCCACCAAATACATCTGGGGGTTTTGAAGAGTCCGCAAAGAGGAGTGCTAAAATGAATACGAATATAATAACATCTTCTTGATAAAATAATGCTTCCGTGTCACAGAAAACGAAACTGTCAGCATCCCTTTGTAGGCCTCTCTCAGGCTTAAGAAAGGATCCTTGACAGTTTCAGCATTGCTTTTAAATATCTTATTGAAATGTAGATTAAGACTGTACATCTTATAATAGTTGGAAAGCCTTTTCATTTTAAGTCTTGTAGAAAAGCAAGTATTAAGTAAGTATTAACTTTAGCAGTTATAGTTTAGCATTTTTCTCAGGTTGATCCCCCCTAGACCTAATATTTAGATTTATTTAAAGAGGCAGTAGATTACCTGACAGTACAGTAGTCCAGCATTGTGCATGTCTCTGAGTCGCTATAAAGTAAGATTAGCTGTAGCTTTCTTTAGCACCATCTCTCATGTATTTTACAAAGGTGTCCTGTGTACATGGATAGTGCTGTAATCAAAGATATCTCAATGTTCTTGCTTAACATTTAGCATTTTGAAATACTTGTACCGTTAAAATGATACTGAAATTCATTCTAGAAGCAGGGCTTTTCCAAAATTTTCTGTAACTCAGAAATAGCCATTATCTTTTTTCAAGATGTGAAATACAGCTTCGTGTAGGCAGTATTTATTGGTCAGTATTCTGCCTCTGCCTTCATTTGGTATATAAATAATTTATCCGCCTCACGTAATACACAATCATATTTTAAATCATTTTGTGGGTCTCAGTTTCTGGGTGCTAATTTTGGGCTTTTAAAGAGAAGCTTATTTTCTAGAAAGCTCTTAGCCAGTAACTTAAAGTATTTTTTTCCATGTGTTGGTGTCCTGCTGTGAAATAGCAAAACCCAGTGCCTATAATTATTAATCACGTGTACGTCTCATGTTTTTAGATACAAATCTCCACCAGAATCCTAACATAATGAAGATATTTGCAGGAGTCTTGACTCAAAGGTAGTGTAGTGACTTAGATGTGACAAGGTAGCCTTGTTATTATCATTATTTCTTATATAACCTATGTGATGTATATGATGAGCTTGATTTTTACAAAACTATCAGAAGAATAACTTTTAACTGTGCAAATGTAATATAGAGCTAATTGGAAGCCAGTAAATGCACTGTTTATACATGTTGACCTTTCAGAATTGGGCTCTGTTTTAAACAAGTGCAAAAAATATAGTTCTCTAATGACACTTGGGCAAATTCAGGCTTGCCAAATGTATATCAATAAATATTTGAATTTAGGTAAGAAAATATTAGCCTCAGCTCCACAAAATGGCAACTAGATGGAAGAGAGTGATTTGTGTATGAAGAAAGATGCAGTCTGAGTAGTATAGTAACTTGGTTCAAAAGAGTATTGAAATGCTACATGGGAATTTTTGAAGTCCTATGATAGCAGTTAAGACCCCAAACAGCCAATGTATAAAACGCAGGAACTGTATGAAAGATACTTTTAGGCGTTTTCATGGTCTTTGGGAAGGCCAAGCTATTCAAATGTTCCAGGAGATTGTTTTTACTTCTTTCCTCTTGAATGCTTGGTTGGACTTTAATGAGACTTATCCTTGAGTTTGTGTATTTGGGCTCAGATTCTGTGATGGTCTATCAGGAGCGGAAGGAAGAAAAATTTTTCTGGCATATTCAGTGGCCAAGTCAAAATCCTTCAAAGTTGGAAAGACTGGAAGGGGATCTCTGTTTTTTAAATGGTAGAATATCTATCTCAGGACCTCAAGTATGAGCCGTGCAGGTATACAAGGAAATAATAATAAAGAGGCTTTATTGAGCAGTTCTTCTGATTTTTTTGTGCTTTGTTCTTATTCTCTTAGTTTTTTCTTTCTCCATTCCTATTATTACTCTTCCACAAAACCATAGCACTCCATAGTGCATGTGTGAAAAATGTAAGATACAGAAGATTAAGATCTTCTGTTTTGGGAAGAACTGGTTGATTTGGAGAGGAAGTAAAAAAAAAAACTTTTGGGAAAATTAATCAAGTGAGCTCTTTTTAAAGCTGTTCTCAATAACTTACTGGGTCTTAAACTTTGTCAGGAAGAATGCTGTTTTATGTAATTAGCTTGAAATGACGTAGAAGAGCATAATCTTGCGTATGCTTAGCATTGCAACTGAGCTCATTCCTTCAGTAGGTGTTTGTACCCCAAAATGTAGTGCAGTTTCATGCACAGTAATGAGAAAAATGTTCAGGTCAGTGGTTTGCACAGACAAGAATTCATGGAAAGAATTGTTGGGGTGTTTCCTCTTACCCTTGAAACACATGTGAAAGTTTTTATTTAAAATGGTGTAACACTGGAATAGCACCAATAAAAAAAAAGTGTGATTACTCTGGATTTATATTCAATAATATGAGAAAGGACTTTGTCTTCCTGATTTCAGTTGAGGTTCAAATAAAACTGAGAAGTTAAAATGAAGCCCACTTAGAAATACAGTGTTGTACTTGATATCAAGCCAAAACCATGAAAAATAATTGAATTTCCCATAGTTTTGATAAAGAAAACATGAATCGCTCCAAGTTCACTCAAGCTGAGTACGGAGATTTCTGGCAGCCAGACCTGAGGAATTCTTGAAAAACTTTGGGAATTCAGCAAATTTTGGATGAACCTGGTCAGAGATCTGTGTTTTAATTACAGACTCCAAAGCCAAGCACATAATGTCTTGTTTTCCATTGTGTTGTAAGCAAAACTTTACCAAATTCTTGAAAAACTGGTCATTTTTGGGGGTAATTATCATTTTATTACAAGCTATGCCCTGAATGTGATCAGAAATACTTTGTGGTGGTTACTAAAATAGGAAGTTATTCAGTGTTATGATTAGGATGCCTATTTTAAGGAAATTGTTCAGTTTTCTTCTGGTTGAGAGAGCTTTTCAGCTCTTAATCTGTACTGCTAAATAGTTGGGGTTTGGGTCTGCTTTTCGTCCAGGCAAATGATTGTTTTACATAGTTTTTAAGCATTTTTTTTACCTAGTGAGGTCATTGAGAACATTCAAGAAAAATCACCACCTCACCTCCACAAATAATGATAATTATGACTGATTAAGTATGGATTCTTTTTTGTAGCTCTTCAATATTTTTCCATATGCTCTTGTGCTCCCTCTACTGACTCTGAACCTTGGAATGACAACCAGAACTGCTAGAGCCAGTGAACTTTCCTGTTGATGCTGCTGCAAAAAAACCCACTCTTAATTAAAAAACCAGAACCACTTGGATGCAGAGTTCAACTTTAGTTCTTGAAGTTTTCAAAACACAGGAAGTAATATAAATCAGTCTTTGCAGATGAAGGATATGAAGCACACGCTTTTTTCAAAAGTAAGGAGAAGCTGTGAGCACTGAGGGAACATATAGAGAGGCAAGAGACATTGATAATTGACTCTAGATTCTATGAAGGGTAAAGGAATATAGGAGCTGTTGAAGTCCACGGTGTGTAGTGAACAGCTGTGGCATTTGTTGCTTCTTTTCAGTCCAGTCAGACTCCAGGAAATTCTTCAGAGCAGGCATCAAAATCCATAGTGAAATTTTGGTTTTGGAGTCAGTGTGATTTCTTTTTTACTCCAGTGACTGAAAAGCTTTGGATTCATGAGCATGTAAGAGTAAAATAAGGGTCTATTGACTTGGTTTGATCTGAGTCTTTCAATCAGCAAAAATGGTTTGTAGCCTGCGTCAGCACGGATTTAGGAAAGGCAGGTCCTGCTTAACTAACCTGGTCTCCTTCTATGAGAAGGTGACCTGCTTAGTAGTTGAGGGAAATGCTGTGTATGTTGTCTACCTAGAATTTAGAAAGGCATTTTGACACTTTTCCTTACAGTGTTCTCCTGGAAAAACTGGCTGCTTGTGGCTTGGACGGGTGTATTCTTTGGATGTCTGGACCCAGAGAGTTGTGGTGAATGGAGTTTAATCCAGTTTGTGGCTGGTCACACCTGTCCTTCCCCAGGGCTCAGTGTTGGGGCTGATTCTGTTTATCAATGACCTGGATTGAGGGGATTGAGTGTACCATTGGTAAATCTGCAGATGAGACCAAGTTGGGTGATATGCTCAAGGGTAGGAAGGCTCTACAGAGGCATCTGGACAGGCTGGATCAATGGGCCAAAGCCAGGGGGATGGGGTTCAAAGATGCTTAGTGTCAGGTCCTGCAACTGGGCCACAACAACCCCTTGCTAGCTACAGGCTTGGGGAAGAGTGGCTGGAAAAGGACCCGGAGGTGCTGTCAACAGCAGCTGGACATCAGCTAGCAGTGGCCCAGGTAGCCAAGAAAGCCAACAGCATCCTGACTTGGATCAGCCATGGTGTGGCAGCAGGAGCAGGGAAGGGATTGTCCTCCTGTACTGTGATGGTGGGACTGCACCTTGGATCCTGGGTTCAGTTTTGGACCACTCCAAGAAAGTCAATGAGGGGCTGGAGCGTGTCTGGGGAAGGGGCTGGCTATGAGAAGTGGCTGGGGGAATAGAGGCTGTTTAGTCTGGAGAAGAGGAGGCTGAGGGGAGACAACTGTCTCGCTGTCTACAGCTCCCTGAAAGGAGGTTGTGGGGAGGTGGGTGTTGGTCTCTTCTCCCAAGTGACAGGAGGAGAGGAAATGGCCTCAAGTTGTGCCAGGGGAGGTTTAGATTGAGTATTAATAAATATTACTTTATGGAAAGGATTGTCAAACATTGGAACAGGCTACCTGGGGGACTGGTGGAGTCTGCATCTCTGGAGATATTTAAAAGCCGTGTAAATGTGCTGCTTAGCGATATGGTTTAGTGGTGAACTTGTCCAACCCTTAACCTAACAGTGCCTTGTTGAGCTCAAAGGTCTTTTCCAACCTAAATAATTCTGTGATTCTGTAAAACTTAAGTGACCGATTGAATGAAAACATCTTATCTGAATACTGTTCTGATAGTTTCCTTGATGTGGTCAAAAGCCTTGAAAGATTCTTGTTTTATCGGGTGAGCCTTGGAGACATTGGACTGTGGTTTCAGTCCAGTTGATTATTTCACTTTTGATGTAAAAATAAAAGTCCACTTCAATAATTTGAAAAATAAAGCATGTGCTTTCCATTTGTATTTTTACTCGGCCTTATGTAACTTTTTTCTGATCAGTGATGTAAAGAGATTAATTCTGGGAATAAGACTAATTTGCAAGTGGGGATTGTAAATCTGTCCTTGGATGATTGGTGGTACATTTGAACTTCTTGTATATTTTTCTATTGGCTTAATTAATTGTAGGAGTTCATTACTTGTAAAATCATGTGAAGCCCACCTTTGCTTTGCAGGTCACTTTGCTGTGATACATTATGTGTTTTTTTTGTGGGAGGTGCATGGTTTCATCTCCCTGGCTTTACCTGTCTGTATTGTAGATGCCTATGGGTAAGCTGGTCATCTGGGGTACAGTTATGGTCAGTGGAGAAGAATATTAACTAACTTCAGTTATGGCTAATATAATGCATTTTGGGGCTGAGTTGGCTGAGAGAACCTATCTGATTAGAAGGTCCTGTCTAGGCTCCTGTTGCAACTTCTGGTGATTGAGTGCTCCATACAGGTGTCCTGTGTTATATAATTTGGAAGACCCACAAATTCCATTTGGGCAGCTGAATTGAGTTCTATTTGTTCCTTGCAAATAAATAAATTGATTCCTAGAGGCATCTTTTTCTGTCCCTTGACTAATGAGGGTGTTAAAAATAACCAGCTGTGACATAGTTATCTTGTTAGGTAAAGGAAACTTCATCACTTGTGTCTGTAAGAAGAGCCAATGTGTTATGTTGATGTGTTTTGGGTGGGGTTTTTGTTAGTTTTTAATGTTTAGGTTCTTCAAATTTTATATCTTTCTGATGATTCATATTTCCAGTTGCTTTGGGCAAATTCTGCACCTTAGTACCAGGCCATGTTATTTTTATTTCTAAGTGAACACAAACAAATGATGAAAACATGTATCTGTAAGGCTGACAGTAACCACAGTAGGTACAATTATTGGATTCCTGTCATAATGCCTACATAGATGTTAAAATGTCCCTAATGTGATCTTCAAAAATATATATTACAACTGGAGATATGAGGCATAGGCTCCTAAATTACTTTGACATTAAAATATGGGTTTATTAGAGGATTTCAAAACACTCAGCGTGCACCTAGCAACTTGAAAATATTTTCTATTTAAAGACTGAAACTAGGTAATGCAAATGTCAGGTTTAGCCAGGGCGTTGTAGAAAGATGGGAGACACTGCATCTAATCTGTACTTTGAATTCTCGGGGTAGATTTTTCTAATTTGATTTTTATCAGTCTTACCTATTCCTGTCATGCTGCGACTGGAGAAGGGGCCACCCTGGCTGGTTCTCCTCCTTCAGCCAGAGGTGAAAATTCACTGCAGATGCTTTGTTTAAACCATGTGCAGTGACCAGTTTCAAGTGTGAATCTGTTGCTTGCTTAACAATTTGCCGTACAAAAGCTAGCCCAGATTGCTTTTTCCTTTTGCCATCTCTCCCAAGAGCTCTAATGGTAACCTGTAGCTGATGTTGGAATCACAAGACTCGTAAATAAATATTTCAATACAGTTTTGTCTTACATGAACTAAGAACAGTGTTCTTAATTAAACTGCAAATACTTGAATTCTCAGAGGATTTATGTTTTATTAAAATATTTCATCTTTAGATAAAGATTACATGAAGATTTATGAACCTACTGTTTAGTTTTCGTAAAATCATAGAATCATTTGGTTGGAAAAGACACTTGAGATGTTCTAGTCTAGCTGTACCTGTCCACTACCAAACCAGATCCCTGAGCACTTCACCTATCTGTCTTTTAATTCCCTCCAGGCATGACTCCACCACCTCCCTGGGCAGCCCCTTACAGTGCCTGAGAACCCTTTAGGTGAAGAAATTTTTCCTGATGTCTAATCTGAACCTCTAGTTTTGACCTGAACAAGGGTGATTTATTAGGACTACAAAATATTTTTCTCTAAATTTTCTTGGGTTTGATGTGAAACACCAGAAGTAAATAACTTGAGATAGTAAAAGATAAAAAATGAGGAAAAAAATGTCCTTGAAACTAAACTACTTGGGAACTAATCACCTGGGACTCTACAATGTATGCTCCAATGTTTTATGAGTTACCTTTCAGGTGGTTCAGGATTTCTTTCTTTTCTTCCTGGATGCTTGTTCTTAATTGCTGCAGACTTCAGGATTCTCATCTTTGTTTGCAACTTGTAAATTGTCCTGATTTTAATAGGCCTGTGACAGTGTGATCTGTGTCTGCCCAGAGAAGACTGAATCACCTTGAAGAACAGTTGGGAGCAGATCAAATGTCTGACTGACTTCTACTGTGGATCGGCACTGTAAATGGCAGATTCAGTTTCAGGTTGTTTAGTAGTTTACTAAGCATTGGCTTGGGTTTAAGATTTGTCTTTTCATTAACTAAAAAAAAAAAATAAATATTTTTTCCAAATAATAAGTATTAAAAAAACACATTTCTGTTTCTTCTTGCAAGTGTAATGTTAGACTGAATTCTTGGAAATGAGTAACTAAGAAATGGACACTGAGGAAAGTATGTGACAAGAACTTTGTTCCAAGTCTGTATTTAATTACAGTTAGAGCCAAGTATGTCATGTAGATACATTTTCTGAATGAAATCCTGTTCTTATTCAAGTTGGTAGCAATACTCCCATCTCGCTTCACTAAGACTAGTTTATTGTCATCCCTGTACACCAAAGATAAACCAGAAGCTGGGCTGTGTCTTAAGAACAAATTTCCTTGCCAAGTTACAATAACTTATGCCCAGGGCCCAAAATTCTTCAGCACTTTGTCTTCATTGCTTTCCTTCTTCCAAAGAAAAGTGGGATGTAGTGAAGCTTCAAAAGGTGAGGGGAAGAAAAATACCTTCTTTTGATTAAGATTTGAGTCAACTTTCAGGAATAAGTTGAACTAAGTTTCTCCCCTCTGTTGGCTATTCTAGATAGTTCTTTTGCATCCTTGTTGCATTTGGCTTTATACAAATGTAACTGAGAAATATGTTGACTTCTTTCTTTTGAAAGAATATACTTAATTATAATAATTTAATAAATAATTTGATCCTGTTAGTTCAGGTAGTTATGTGTGTATGTTTAGTTTGTAAGTATTAAAACAGCAACAGAGTGATTCTTTTATTATTACCTCCTCTGATACTAACCTTTCTGTCTTTTCAATTATAGTAAAATGTGAGTCACTGATAGTTTGTAGCTTCTTAGCTATAAGGTGTCTGTAAGAGAAGTCAGCGTATTGCCTCAAGGGAGTAGATTAAGGGGAAAATGAGCATGTTTCTACTTACTTTCTTGGCTCATTGTTTTATGGATATGTGGGATCTAAAAAATAAATGGTGGTCAGAAAAGAACAAACACTTTTATTAGAGCAGTTAGGAAAAGACACTGTTTTGCTATTTGCCAAGGTCCTTCTGAATAGCCTGTTTGGCAGCTACCAAGTGACATGGCCTGCACAGAGCTGATTTTGACGAAGCCTCTGGGATGTGTTAAAAAGTAAACCAGAGCAAATCATGTACTGGAAAGCATAACTCAATCAAGGAAAAATGTATGATTAAGGGCGACATGGGCAAGGAAAGCTTTGCCAGAGCTCAGGGTAAATATTTGTATCAGTGTGAAGTGAAAGCTTCACATGGCTGATGTCAAGCAGCTGGAATTTTCATTGTTTATAAACTTTTGTTGTTACAGTTGGATTTTGGCAGAAAAGGTACCAAAGAGAGAACAGTTTCCCAGCAGAAAGTTTTGAGTTTTGATAAAACAGCTTGAACAGATAGGAATGTAAAGATGCAGGATTCCTATTCCTTTGTTAAAAATAGCATTGCATGTGACCACCAATTGCCTTGTGAATGTGCAGTTGACCTGCCCTGCTGGAGTTTTGAGTGTTTGTGTTGTGTGAGCAAAAAAGGGAATGCTGAGGATGACCACCAGCTTCTTGTGAAAGGTGACTAGCAACCATCAAATAATGATTTAAATAGTTGCTTTAACAACTACAGCTCTGTCTTGTTCCCAGTCCAGAGTTCATTTTTGTTCAGAGAACATTGCCAGTATGAGTCAAATATTTTAATGAGAGAAAAAATGTGACCTACTTGGGGACTGAACCCAATTCTTTGGATTCTGTCCAGGAGCCTTAAGAAGATAAACTAATACGCCTCCTTCCCTTGCCCCTTACCCCAGTGCACTTAAACCACAGCTATAGGCATGTGTTGTTATATTTTGAACCATATTTTATTCAGTGAGTTGTTTTATTAGAGCATTTCAAGTATTTTAGGGTTGCATACTTAATCTGCAATTAATTCTACCTTGTGGTTATTTTTTTGTCCTAGTCCTATATAAAATGTTGAGGGTGTTTTGGTTGTTGCTCTCCTAATACAGGAGAGAAATGATTCATATAGAAGTTCACTCACTGTGAATGGATGCTTTTAACATTGAAAAATCTTGTGATACAGCTAGTCATCTGGCTCATGATCCCAAAAGATACCTACAGGGCTGGTCTCTAGCCTTTTCCGTGGGTGAAATTGCAGCTGAGAGTCTTAATTCCTTCAGGAAGAAGGGGCCAATGAAGTTTAGCTCAGTTAAAACTGAGATTAGCAATTCGATTCCCAAGTTGGCAGCTGTTGAGCTCTAAAGGAACCTGGATTCTGGTGAAGACTTGGCTGTGTGTGGCTGACGTGTACATGTTCCATTACACATGTGTAGGTGCTTCAGTTTGAAGAGCTCTATTTTTGTCAGAGTAAACCAGGGGCTATCCCTGCCAATGAAAAAAAGTGCTCGGCAAGAACCTAACAACATTACCCAGCTGCACTAAGAATAGAAATCAAGCCCCTGCTGGTATAATTAAGAAATCTTCACTTCCAGTCCCTGGGCTTTAGAGACCTGGATCACTAACTAATTCCAATTTAGAGAGCTTTTTTGATAAGAGCTTTTGTAAACTAGGAAATAAGCTGAGAATGAAAACTTTTCATTGCAAGTATTTTAGCTACACACTCAGCCTGTTCAATGTTATTTAATGTTTGGGCTGTCCTGGAGGGAAATCAGATATATCAGCACTGAATTGAAGAAACACAGTGTACTCATTCTCCTAAGGGTTTTATGAAAAAAAGGTGGCACTCATCCACGGTCTCCAATCTTCCCTTTTGAAAAACCCAGCGTTTTCATTCATAAATATTGGGCCTGGCCATGCAGTCTCATGGCAGAGTCACCTCTGGCTGCTTGGAGCTCTGGATAATGTAGGGGTAGAAACTCAGGCTGGGTGCAGATGGATGTTTGGATGAATTTAATATCTTTCTGCAACATGAACTCCCATCGTTGATTCTGATCTCATTTGTACTGGTTTGGCAGCTGGGTGGGAGCTGGAGTAGGGGAGTTACATTGGTTGACAGTGATGGGTGGGATCAATGTCACATCTGTTATTTTTTTTCTCCAAATAAGATTAAATACATATTTATAAAGATATTTCCTCTTTAAATGGGAAGCAGTTTGTCAATGGTAAAAATTTTGAGAAGCTTCACTGAACATCTGCTTTTTTTATACAACTGAATATTCTTGCCTTATATTTTTATTATAGCCTCTATTTAACTCATGATTTTTTCAAGTTTTTTAATTTTCTTCATTCTTCACCAGTTAGGTGCTCCTTCTGCAGCTTCTTTGAAACAGCATGCAAATTTGTTACTACTTCTGGGTGATTCAAACCTTGTAACCCACACATTGCAGGAGGCTTAAAGGCACTGGTGAGATCACTCGCCCACTCGTTACTTATTATTTTATGCATCATAGTGTAACAGGTCAAATTTATGCCTCGTAAAACTGTGCATCAAGAACAAACCACTGGGGTAGTGCTGCACAGGAGGCAGAAGAGTATTTTCTATTTCTAACACTGCTGTTGACATCCAAATCACTCATATTTTTGACTTGCTTTCTCACCTAGGACAAAAGAATGCTAATACTTACTATCATTTGAAAGTTATGTAAACTTTGCACATATTGGACCATGAAGTGAGATGATGCTCATTAAAGATCCTTGCAAGAGATGGAGAGACTTTTTAAATGGTTTATCATTTCTCATATGTTAAAAGTATAGATCTGTTAAAGCGAGTCCAGAGGAGGCCATGAAGATGATTCAAGGCTGGAGCACCTCAGCTATGAGAATAGGCTGAGAGAACTGGGGTTGCTCAGCTTGGAGAAGAGAAGGTTCCAAGGAGACCTTAGAGCAGTCTCCCAGTACTGAAAAGGGGCTCCAGGAAAGCTGGGGAGGGGTTCTTGGGACTGGATGAGGGGGAAGGGTTTTGAGGTGAAAGAGGGGAGAGTGAGATGAGATCTTGGGGAGTTTTTCCTGTGAGGGTGGGGAGGCCCTGGCCCAGGTTGCCCAGAAAAGTGTTGGCTGCCCCACCCCTGGAGGTATTCAAGGCCAGGATGGATGGGACTCTCTGAGCAACCTCTTCCAGTGGAATGTCCCTGCTCATGGCAGGGGGGTTGGAACTGAGTGATCTTTGTGTTCCCTTCCAACCCAACCCATTCCATTCTCTAAGAGTTTAGATCATGGCAGTACTTAAGAACCTTTTAGAAATAAATTAATGACAACCTGCTTTATTTTTAATGGTTTCTTCCTTCTGTGTCTCACTGCATTCTTCTTGCTCCCTCTTAAGACTGATCTGCTTCCATCTTCTTTGGGCACAGACAGTGACTCCATGACAAGCATCAAGAGTGTCTTTGAGCCTTGGTAAATTCCATTGCTTGTATTGTTTCTGTGACCTTTTTTATAGTAGCAGTCTGAGGAGTAGGTGATCATGTCTTGATCACACCTGCTCTGCAGAGGCTGCTGAGCAGTGTATTCCAGCAGATGTATATCAGACTGGCCTTGCTGTCTGGGATGAAGAATTCTGCTCATGGTTGTCCTTGGAGTGATTTTAAGCTAACCTCCTTTCTTCCTTCCAAGATTTGGTATAGGTCCTAATTTTTGCTTTTGCAAACAATATTATGGTAGGAATCCAAATATAGGAATTTCTCTAATGGAAGAGGGCTTTTACCTCTTAACAGACCTGGTGATGCTGCTATTAGAGGGCTGGATAGCATATGGGTCACACTGCTTTGTTCTAGCACAGTGCTGTGTGTGAGTTTGAGTTAACAGAAAGGGACACAATACGCACCAGGTACCTATTGGTTCTTTTTTGTTGTTTTCTATCACTTTCTTCCTTGAGGTTTTGAGCAACCTGATCCAGTGGAAGGTGTTGGAATTGGGTGATCTTTAATGTCCTTCCTACCCAAACCACCCTGTGATTCTGTGGTCACTTAAGGGGCATCCAAAATACTTGCAGAGCTCCTTCTATAAGGCCTTTGAGGTGGTGGAAGATGAAAGGAGGTGTTGCCCAGGAGGTGAGCAATAACTTTTCTAATTCCTTTGGAATCAGGGGGAGATGTTTTGGCTGTAGATATGTACTGTTTGCATTTTCTTCTCAAGGCTTTCCTGGCTGATGTGTGTCTTGTAGCTGGGGACCTGACCAAATAACTTTCTCAAGGCCAATGGTTGCTGTCACCAGCTTTCCTCAGGAAGGGTTCTAAGCTCCTCTGCAGAGAAGCTGCATCCATGGTGGAGTCAGCAGGAACCACCTGGGTGAAAATGCCCTGTGCAAGCTGCCACAGGGCAGAAAGTGTGGTCTGGTGCTGATCTTGGCCCTGCTGCCTCCTGGTTTCTCTTTGTGGTGAGACCATAAGAGTGACCTAGGCTGGTGACCAGGCTTCAGATGCAGTTATTTACTTGGTCATGCAGCCTCCTCCATGTGATCCCGTGTTCTTCCTTCTACAGGAGATAGGTCACCAATATCAAAGTTTAAATTTCTGTTTAAGACTTTTTTTTTTGATTAGGTAGAAAATAGAGATGATTTTACTTCATGTTTTCAGAGGCTGGCTGCTGCTTTTAAAAGTTAGAGACCCCCCTCATGTTTGAAGTTTGAATTTCTTTTTAAAGAAGGACAAGGGTACAATTTAGACAAACATTTTTAGGTCTTTTTTTTTCCTGGAATGATGAAACTACTGCACTGCAATCAAACTGCAATAAAAATGTGAAATACTGTCAGACGATATGAAGCTGGTGCAAATGAAAGCCAGTGATAGAGGCAGAACCCTAAAATAAATTCCAGGGAAAAGCAGGCTATTTACTTTCAAAATACAGAAAGCAAACTAACCTTAAAAGTACTTGGGTAATGTGATAGCTTCGCACAAGTTCATGTTCAGCTGAAATACGAATGAAGATCTCTTTGCAGTGAAAATAATTATTACATTTTAAAAAAAACTAGAATAAAAACATGAAACAAAAAGACTCCTGGAGCAGCCAGTGGAGGAAAGTCGGGGCCACTCGCAGCTGCTGGAGTCAGCTTTGCGAAGGGGACTGTAGGTGGAGCTCGGCTCTGCAATTCCTTGCTGTCGGCTCCACAATGAAGCAATTGTTTCCCTGTCTCTGCTCAGCAATTCCTCCTTCCCTCTCTGTGTGCATTTTGGTCGCATGTTCTATTTATTTTAATGTATACCTTTGTGCAAAGCCTGTCTCTGAGTGGTTAGATACCCCGTTGATATGTGGCCTTCAAGGCTGGGGGGGGAGGAGTGCAGTCTATTCCCATGACATCCGTGGGCTTTTGTAGAGCCAAAAAAACCTTCTCAGGAACACCTAATCCTTGGGCTCCCTCCAAGTACCACAATCTCTCTGCACAACTGACATGGGCCACTTGGGACGCTTGAGGGCTTTAGGTGTGTCTCTCTGAAGTCAGCCACAGCCAAACATGAGGCAAATGTGCCCAGACCAAAGAAAATAAATTATGTGGGCTCCAATTTTCAGCAGTTATGAAGTATTAAATTACACATCTGAAGAATTCACTCTGGGATTAACCCTTTGGAACCTGCACGGAGCATCTGGGTGGCTCCTCCTGGAGGAACTGGCGCTGCCTGTGTTTGAGGCATGTGTGGGTCATTGATCACAGGGCTGGAATGCTAATTGAAATGTGTGTCAGAATTAGCTGTTAACACTAAAAAGGCAGAGTGAGAATAAGGTAGAGAGATGTGGTACCTGTGCAAAAGCAGGGTGGAGGGGATGCAAGGAACAGCTCTGAATTTTGGCACTTCTCAAGGTGCATTCCAAGAAGATCCTGCATGCCACCAAAGTTTTATTTGAAAACAAAGATTTAAGAGTCCCTTTTTGGAACCATAAGTGTAACTGCCAGCACAACATTAACGTGCGCTTTAGCACAATTAGCACAGCCCCTGTAGCTGCCTCTTCATTCAGATTGGGAGAAGTGGTTGTGAATCAATGCAATTCTGCTGAATTTCTTACTAAGAAAGCTACTGAGAAGGCAATAGTTCTTGGTAAGAGATACAAAAAGTACATCCTGCCCTCCCTCAAGTATTTCTGGTTCCCCACAACCATCTGTAACATCAAATATCTGGTACATTGTGTTGCTGAAATATGAAGTGTAAACCCCACACTGGAAAAACAAACTGCTGATTTTTTTTTTGGTGTGGATTTTTAAAGGTATTTTCTTAAGCAAATAATTAGACCATAGAAGCTATAATAATAAACAAATAGAAAATTATTCAGAGGGAGGCTTTGGATTTGTTCGCTCACTCCCTTATTGGACTGATTAAAGTTTGTAGTCTTCCTGCAAGCCAATCTGAAACTGTAATAACTGTAGGAAGCTGCTGTCAGTGAGCTCACTGGAGCTGATGCACCCGTGCTGGCATCTCCTGGCATATAGTTTTTCCACAGACAGAAATCAGTGTTGGCAATCGTTACGTGTGTTTTCTTTACATCTTGGAAGGACTTGATCCTGAAAGTGCTGAAAAACATAGTATTTCGTGTGCCTAAAGAGCAAATCTGGGAGTTACCATTTAATCTTCAAAGGCTTGCAAGTTTTGCTGAGTCCCTCTTTAGTTTCTTCCCTGCCTTGCTGGGTCTGAGTGACCGTGGTGACCTCTGTGAGAACAGACACTTTGTGGGGATTATTGGGGTGCTGGGATGGCCCAGCTGCACAGGAGCTGGAAGGTGAACACACACAACTTCTGGAGGTCATCTCTGAGGTTTCAGGAATTGCTTTGGCCCCATTGTCTCTAATATCTGTGGTAGGATGGAATCTGCAATGGCCCTATACAATTGGACTTCCAAATGCTGCGTTGCATCCTTAAACTGGTTTTATACACCTCTTGGAGGTGATGTGTTTGCATGGCTTGTATTACAGATAAGTATCTCTCTGGCTTCAGAGTGTCTTTCCAGACTGCTTTATTCCTCCTTTCTTTATTCCAGTGTCATAATACATTAAAAATGCAAGCTAATTTTGAAAATGAAGATGTTTCTTTTTACAATGATATCTTCTTTTTTTTAAAGTCTGCTGTAGTAGGGAATGAATCAGTAAGTGTATGTAGGGGGTATCCTTTTGTTAAAGAATCTTATTTTTTGATGTTCCTTTCAGTAGCATGGCTATATTTTAGGAATTTCTGAAAAAAAAATGAATGGACCCAATATTCTTCTTTTACTGATGTGTAATATTAAAACTAACATAGACTGAGATTCTGGGAGTCTTAAAACTATGATACTGGAGTAACACCACGAAAAATGAGTTTATACACAAAATAAATTGTCAGCAAGCATAAATAACTGGTGTCATGTGTTTAAAAGTAGTATGCCAAAGGTTTTTTTTAGATAAAACTTGGTAGAAAAACTATCCTTTAGGTATTTTTATGAAATACATGAGTAATCAATAAAAATTCTCACTCCAGTTCTGTCTGACTTGGACCTTGTTGTAGGAGGCTGCTCTGCAAAAGCCACCCTTATATAAACTTTCTCTGGGGTAATAGAGAGGCTTTGGGTGGGTGCAGGAGCTGCACAAATCAGAACTAGATGTCAAAGCAGTATCTGTCGCATGACCACACGGTTCTGCTTGTGAGCAGAAGCTGGTGAGGGAAAGGCCTCTCGTGTTGCCTGCATACAACATCCCTATGTCTTTAACTGAGAACCAATCAGCAGTTTCAGGCCTAAGGTTAAAAAGTCTTGATTTGAGTGCCAAGAGATGAAATCCCCTCTTTCATCTGCCCCCTTCTGCCCTCAGCCCACAGGAGCATGAGTTAGGCCCACGTCATCCCAGATTTTCAGGTTTAACTCTGAACCTATTTTCATTTGCAGGTTTAAGTCCAAGCCATCAATGTTCCTTATATGTCACCTTTGTGGTTAAATTATTTCTCTTTTTGTGATGTTTAAAGTTAAAAGATCAAAGATGACGTATGCGTGGAAGTCAGGTCTTTTTTAAACCTCCAAAACTCATCAAATTGGAAATCTTCCTTAAAAGACCCAAAAGTGGAGGAGTTCTGACTTGCTATACGTTGTTGCAAAAGGGCAGAAAGTTATGTTTGCAGGAAAAAATTTGTCTAACCTTGTTGTAGCCCATTTGCTTCCTATGTAGCAATCAGGTGAGAAGTTCAGTTTTTCTCACCTGACTCTTCATTGAGATGTGACTCTGACGTAATTACTCCACTCTTTCTTTCTTTTAATTACTTTCAGGATCAAACAAAGCATTTCTGTAATGTATGAGAATTGGAGGGTTTGTCTGCTGAAGAGGAAAGAGGGTTTGGGAAGTGTGGAATAGATCTATACCTGAGGATTTACTGTGGATTAGAGCACCAAAGTGTTTTGGAGCATTTGGGTCTAGGCCAGAATATTGTTGAGATTAAGCCAGATGAGAAACCTGGATCTAGAGTGTCTTCCTTGCATCCTCAGTTTGATGTTTAGGTTGCTGGTTTGGTTCCAAATTTAGGGTGAGCTTGTGTTCCCATGTTCTGGTGGTAAAGATGTTGAACACATTGATTTTCTAGCATATATACTTAAGAGACTCAGATGATATTTCTTAAGCTTTCCTGAGCTCTGCTTTCGAACCCAATCAAGCTCTTTTGTAGAATTTAGTGTCAAACAAAGTACCAAAACTGGATTGTAATCAGAGAAAGGCAACAAATGCATGAACTGGAAGGTAAGGGGTACAGTGCCTCCTGTGACTGATCAGATCCAAAGCAGCACCGAGGATATTCTTTCTCCTGTTCTAGGGAAACCAGATCCAAGTGGTTTCTTTACTCTGTTCCCTTTGTAAAGTAGCTATGAGGGGAATTGCAAATAAGTCTCAGCCAGAAAATCCATCTGGTGTGAGAAGAAGGGGCCAAAGTACAGCTCTTTGAACACTCGAGATTGCCTTCTGTCTTGACTAAACTGTCTCCTGCCCTGCCCATTGTTGGAGTCTCTCTTTCCCTTTGGCTATTCACATCATTTTCATGATAACACCTTTACTACCCACATGTAAAATAAACCTGTGTATTGGGTCTGGCTGAGACGGAGTCGATTTTCCCTGTAACAGCCCTCATCTTGCTGTGCTTTATGTTGGTCTCTAAAAGGTGTTGAGAACGCACAAGAGCTTTGGCTACTGCTCAGCAGTGCTCACACAGAACCAAGACTGTTGGGGGGGTGATTGCTGGAGAAACACCCCCAGCCTACTGGGAGTGGGCAAGATCTTGGGAGGGGACATAGCCAGCACAGTTGGCCCAATCTATCCAAAGGGATAGTCCATACCATTTGATGTCTGCTCAGCAATGAGAGCTAAGAGAAAGGAGAGGGAGCATTTGTTACTATGACACTTGTCTTCTGGAGCCACCACTGCATGTACTGAAGCCCTGTGTACCAGGAAGTGGCTGGACATCACCTGATGATGGGAAGTAGAGAATAAATCTTCTGTTTTTCCTTTTCTTCTGGGAAAAGCCTTTGCTTTTGCTTTGTTATACTGCCTTTATCTTGACTCTTTGAGGTTTTTCTCCAAATTATTTTCTCTCTAGTATCTTGCTGAGGAGGGGAGTGATAGAGAAGCTTGTTGAACACCTGACATCCAGCCAAGGTCAACCTCCCACAACCTGTATTCAGATCTCTAAGGATTTAGTATAATGCTTACTGCTTCTTTCCCTCCCCTGATTTCTCTTGCACCAGATTGTGTATAGCTCTATACGTCTACCCATGTGGTGGGTGGGCAGTGATGGGTCAGCAAGGTCAAAGTGCTTAGGTTCATAGGTGGTTCTATATTTTTACACTAAGAAGGCTTAATAGTCACCTTTGTTTGTAATTTTTAATCAAAGTTAGAACTGAAAGTGTTGTGTTGGATTTTTTGGTGTGTGTGTTAAAATAGAAAGAAAACATTCCATATAAGAAGGTAAAGCCAAAACTCTAAAGCTGAAGAGTTTCTTGTTTTGTAGAATATAACTTTGTTTTCATGTGTATTTACTTAAAGACAGGTTCACAAAGTGTGGATGTGTTTTTTGTGAGCTAAGCAGGATATGGCTGAGATACGGATCACCCGTAGCCTATGGTTTCAGCTTAAATATTATCAGGGAGTAGAGCAGAGCAAATGCAGAGGGACCTGATCTATTCTGAGTGCCCTCTGCTCACTGCAGAGGCTGGGGTGTGGTTGGCTTGGAGGGTCTGCTGCAGCATCATTATCCTTCCCCTGCCAGCAGGGCTGTGTCAAGTGGAGCTCCACGTTTGGGGATGATGGCAATGTAGTGTGCCAGGTGGGAAAATAAAAATTGCTATTGCTCTAACCCATGCTCTGCAGTGGCAGTCACCACTAATTAAATAGTTACAAGAAGTTGCTTTCAGGCAGTTTCAGGGCAGCAAGAAAAAGCATGTTCAGATGTAGCATCAGGCACAGCTGCAACAGTGCATCCCTGAGGGCATCTAATGTGCATGGAGTAGAAGGTGAGGGATACATCTCAAGAGGTTTAAACCTCTCCTTTAGCTTTTCTATGATCCAGGTGGAAAAGAGTATTTTAATTCTTACATGGGCATCAAAAAGTTGCAGGAGGATAATCTCTGTCTTCTCTTCCATTGTTTCTGTTGAAAAGAAAATGTGTTGCACTTGTGTCACCTAGCAGTTGCTGGAAGTGTTCAAAGCCAGGTTGGATAGGGTCTTGAGATGTCCCTGCCCCAGCAGGGGATTGGAACTGGATCATCTTTAGGTCCCTACAACCCAACTGATTCTGTGATTCTGCAGTGTTTTTTGTTGTGTGCCAGATGGAGTTGGATGTGCTGGGACATGGGTGTATTGGAGACCCTATAGCTTCCTTTGGGGAGGTAGATGATACCAGGTGTAGGAAACGCAGCTGGGGCTCTGCAAATCTGGCCTCAATTTTAGTGCCTCTATCAGTAGACAGTAACTGAGTGGAGGAGAAACTGGTGCTTCTGATAGCAGGAAGTCCACACTCACTTGTATCAGGAACTGCAGTTGAGAATTTGTTACATGCTTAAGTGTGAAATGCTTTGCTGTGTGCATCCCTCTGCTGGGCTCCAGCAGCTCCTTCTCAAGCCCAGCCCCAACTCAGGGCCCAGAGCTGGCATTGCTGTGCAGCTGCAGCACTTGGCCGACTGCAGCGAGGTGCAAAAGGCATCTGGGGCTGCCCTCCGTGCCGAGCACCGCGCGCTGCGGTCCCTCCTGCGACGGCTTCTCTAACCCCCTGCAGCGACAGCAGGTCGCACTTGAAACCGTTTCAGAACCACAGATGACACAGAGAATCAGGCATCTGACATTTCCAAGGAGATTGAAATGATTCACTGTTCTCAGAGATGCAGCACTCGGGGAGACCCCCACTGCTGTCGCTGTTCTTGCTGTTATTTTTTATCTGTCTTAAATACTGTAAAATATTGTATTCCTTTGGAAATATTTGCAAAAACATCTCCTGGATATTTTGGTGAGGCTGCAGTGGTGCCCTTGATGTGATTTAGGTAATGACTATTTTATTAACTCCTGGCTAACAGAAGTAATCTGAAAGCAGTTGCTCTTTCCAAAGGAGGCAGAGGATTTAGCAGTCAGATGAGTGAGCCAGCAAGGGGCACTGTACTCGGTACTGGTCAGGCCTCACCCTGAGTACTGTATCCAGTTCTGGGCCCCCCAGTTTGGGAAAGATGTCAGGATGCTGGAGAGTGTCCAGAGGAGGACAACGAAGATGGTGAAGGGGCTGGAGCACAAGCCCTATGAGGAGTGACTGAGGGAGCTGGGGCTGTTTAGTCTGAAGAAGAGGAGGCTCAGGGGAGACCTCATTGCTCTCTACAACTCCCTAAAAGGAGGTTGTAGTGGGGCAGGGGTTGGTCTCTTCTCTCAGGTGACCAGTGACAGAACCAGAGGGCATGGACTCAAGCTTCGTCAGGGAAAGTTTAGGCTTGATGTGAGGAAAAAGTTCTTCACTGAAAGGGTGATTGGCCATTGGAATGGGCTGCCCAGGGAGGGGGTGGAGTCACCGACCCTGGAGGTGTTTAAGGGGAGACTGGATGAGGCACTGAGTGCCATGGGTTAGATGATGGGTTGGTGTTAGTGTTGGTGTTAGTGTTGGGTTATATGTTGGACTTGATGATCTCAGAGGCCCTTTCCAACCTTATGATAACTGTGAAACTGTGAAAAAATGCCTGTAGCTGTCCCTTTGTGTCCCTGTCCTATGGAACGTCCCTGTCCCCAGGGCAACTCCTGCTGCCCAGGCCTCATGTCAGAGGCAGCGGAGATGCTTCCCTGTGCCTGGACAGGTAGTTTTTGGGGGTGAGATGTCAGGTGGAGAAGCTGTCCAGATGAAAGGGCCCCAAGGACTTTTAGTTGTGTATTTCCACATATAATGATGATCATTCATAAATGGGAGGTGGCGGAGATGGTGTTGGAGTACAAGGCTATGGAGAGGTAGTTAGGTTGCTGTAAATAATGGAAAACTGGGTGAAAGGGTTTGCAGTGTGCAAACAAAACATATGTCCTTGCTCTTTCTGGGAGCTATCAGTACCTCAACCTGTTGCTCTGAGATGTGCTGGTTACACTTGGTCTTAGAGTTGAGCCAGGGGCTCCTGAGGTAATCTGACACAACAGGGAAGCACCAGTGAAACACCTTAAAGTAATCAAGGGCTGTTCCTCTAAGAAGATTACAATGACCAACAACCCCCCTGAAGTGCTTCTACATCAGTGCACTGACATGAGCAACAAACAAGATCAGTTATAAACCCCTGTGCTGCTGGAAAGCTGTGACCTGGTTGGCATTGCTGGAACTTGTTGGGACAAATCCCATACCTGGACTGCAGCATACAGGATGTTCAGAAGGGACAGGTGAGGAAGGAGAAGCAGAGATATTGCCCTCTACAACAAGAAATGGATAGTGTGTGAAGAGCTGTTTCTGAAGAAGAATTAGGGAATGAACTGGGGCCTGTTGTGATAGGAGAAGGGATAATGGGTTTGAACTAGAAGAGGACAAGTTCAGATATTATAAATTCTTCACTATGAGGGTGCTGAAACACTGTAAAATGTTGGCTAGGGATGTTGATGACCAGTCCCTGGAAATGTTCAAGGTTAAACAGGGTTTTGACCGTTAATGTCCAGGTTTATTGTAGGGGATTGGATCCAATGGCATTTAAAGGTCCCTTACAACCTAAGCCATTCTGTGAATTGCTGCTGTTTCTCATCTGAGTTAATCTTATTAAATATAAGTTAATTACTTATTAACTTCCTTGTTAGGTGCTGTGCTTACCCTTTGCGCTGCGCATGGATCTCACAAGGTTCAAAACACCTATTGAAGGTGGTGTAAGTGAAGTGACTGTAAGGCTGTGGGTTATAGTTAATGCTGAGGAGACACTTTTGCTCAGTAAATGCTGTTTTTCCTCCTCTTCAAAAATGGAGTGTATGCAATAATAACATCCTATCACAATGGATCCAGGGTTTATGCCACAGGAACCTAAGTGCTACTGAAACACCAATAAATAAGTTGAGAAAGCAAAAGCTAATGTTGTAATCATGGGGAGGTGTGTACATATTGCAGTCCACAGTGTCATTTTTCTTTTGCCTTGGTGCCTTTTCAGAGTGTTTCCCTGCTGTACTTTATTTCAAGAAAAATAGTTTTATTAACATTGGACTGGGACCACTGCCTTTTTTGAGGCAGGATTGGGGACAGGAGGAGATGTGGAAATTATTTATCCTAAGCTTCATCCCATGAGCTCTTTGCACAAGAGAACCAAAACCTAAGTGTATAAATGCTTTTTTTTCTTCTGTATTTTCTGTTTTTGGGCTTTTGGGGAGTTTTTAATAGCAGGAATTTAAGCTTAATGAAAGAGAAACCTGACTGTAACGTCTATATTATTGAAGGTAAGCTGTACAGCAGAGGTGCACATGTAAGCTGGGAGGTGATTCTCCGCCTCTGCTCTGCTCTTGTGAGATCCAACCTAGAGTATTGTGTCCAGTTCTGGAATCTTCAATATGAGAAGGGTATGGAACTGTTGGAGTGGGTCCAGAGGAGGCCATGAAGATAATCTGAGGGCTGGAGCACTTCTGCAATGAGGGCAGGCTGAGAGAGTTGGGTTTGTTCAGCCTGGAGAAGAGAAGGTTCCAGGGAGACCTTAGAGCAGCCTCCCAGTGCTGAAAGGGGCTTCAGGAAAGCTGGGGAGAGAATTTTATAAGGGCCTGTGGTGATAGGATTGGGGAAATGGCTTTAAATTGGAAGGGACAGGATTTAGATAGAAATTCTTTAGGATGGGGATGTGGAGGCCCTGGCCCAGGTTGCCCAGAGAAGTTGTGGCTTCCCCATCCCTGGAGAAGTTCAAGGCCAGGCTGGAAGGGGCTCTGAGCACCCTGGTCTGGTGGGAGGTGTCCCTGTCTGTGGCAGGGGTTGGAAGTGGATGGACTTCTAAGATCCCTTCCAACCTGAACTATTCTGTGGTTCTATATAGCTGCTATACCCAGATGCAGCACTTTGCTTGCCACAAGCTCTTTGTGAGAAGGTGCTGAGGCTTTGCACAGAGCTGGCAGTTGCTGTCCTGCCTGCAGCCCACAGCTCTCCTGGGACAGAGGCCCCTACACGTCCCCTCAGAAATCACTATTGCTGCTTGAAGGGTGCATTTCTCTGTTGCAAACCATGCTGGGTTTAGAAGCAAAACTTGTACTGTATCAAGTTTTTAAGAACAGAGCTCATTTAAAAAAGGACAGTTTCTTTAAGGTTTCTTTAACCCCATTAACACAGCTGTTAAGAACATAACCACCAGACTGTGTTTATTTTTTGTGGGAATTCTTGGCAATCACTCATGGGATGCTATTTCCCCCACTTATTTGCTTCTCCCTCCACTAGAGGCAGAAATTCAGCTTTTTCTGTATCAAGGAGAGCAGGAAAGCTTCCATTGGGCCTCTTTGCTCAAGTTACAGGGATGGCAAAAGCTAACCTGGTTGCTTTGTGATAAGAGATCCAAACTGAATGGTCCTGGTCCCTTAATTGGGTGTTTCTTCCTGAGAGAGTGGACAGAGTTGGTTTTTGGGCTCTGAGCACTGAGATGTATCTGGCCCTGTGATTGCAGCAAGTAAGCTCTATGTGTCCATCTCAAGTTGTGACAAAAATATTCCTGCAAACAATGATGTGACCTACCCTGCCCAGTTTCCTGGCATGTCAAATGGGAATTAGTTGGGTCTTTTGCAAGATCTGCCAGGTCCTCACCTAAATCTCAGCTGACTCCAAACCTCATAAAACCCATCTATCTCTGGTAGGACACAACATGTACAGAAAGTAAAAAATAAAATCGTAGGTTTTACTCAATGAATACATTTTTAGCAATTTTTTCTATGCATAGAAGCTAATTCTCAAAATGCCTTAATACTCTTACCTTGACAGCTTCATATTTAACTGGTTTTGACTTAAGTCACTGTGTAAACCAGAATTGGAAGCAAAAACACTTATTCAGTTTTCTTTCCTTTTTTAAAAAAGTACTGTGTATTGGGTGGGCAGTAACGTTCAGTTTGTTGATTTTTCTATCACAATGGGTTATTTTGTGTCTTTTCACATGGAAAATGACTAATTCTGGACCTTAATGGACAATATTGGCTCAGTGAGAGGAAAGAATCAAATCTAAAAGTGATTGTTGAGAAGGAAGCACAATAAAAATATTGAATACTCTGGAGTTTTTGGCACTTGAGGACAGTTATTGTTAAAGATGGGGTTTAATACGATATGAATAATTTTCTGTTAGTTTTTCTCACATGAAAGAGGGTGAAACAGTCTCGCTCTTAGAAAATGTTGCAACAAAACTACTTCAGTGTTATTCAAGATAAAATTTTAGAATACATATGGGAGGGTGGATGAGCAATCAGAACTGAATTTCAGTTTTAATTCCATTATTTTGTATACTCTTTAAGCTAGCTGTCTAATATTCTAAATGTTCAGATTGTCTCTTACTCAGAGAAGGAATAGGGCTCTGAGAAAAGGTGGGTTCTGCACTGAGATTCATCATTCCTAATCAGGTGTTGAGGATGTGGTTTCCCCCATGCACTGCTGCCTTCATTAGTAAGTATGGATTTAGGGCTGCTGTGAAAGGTTGGGCTAAACTGCCTGTTGCAGTTCAGCAGCTTGAGCAACCTTAGGAAATGAAAGTCTTTTAACCTTCCTGCAGCAGTGATACGACTTAATGGTGCTGTTATCACCTTATAATAACACAACTGCATGTGAAGCAAGTTGTCCATAGGCCATTGTTTCCTGCGGAGATGACGGCTGGCGGTAACGCAGCCCAATGGGTAATCTCGAGAGAAACTGTCTGAGATGTTAAAAAGGGCCAGTCAATTAATTTGTTCCATCCCTGCAGGTCAGGAGAAAGATAAAAATCACTGCAGTTTACAGTTGATTGTCTCATATTAAATATAATTATTTTAAATGTTCAGCTATGTTTTCCATGCAGTGTGCCGGGGCCGGGCCATGTGCTCTCTACTGGCATCAGGTGGCGTTGGGAAGGTCAACTCTGCCTCATGCTGGAACTTTGCATCTGCTTCTTGCAGGAATAAAGCACCTCACCTTTCATTGGATCCTGGGTGTGCATCTGTCCCCGTGCTGTTCTATCCTCCTTCTGGTATTTTTCTCGCTGTCTCGCTGCGTACTTGCTCGCTGTTCCATGCGCGGTTGGCGGTGCCATTCCGATGGCTTGCGTTTTATGTCCACGCAGTTCCAGTGTTCCCTTACCATATGGTCATCCTGATGTTACCGTTTGCCTCAATCATCTTTTTTGTAGCTGCTTGAACATCTTAATTGATCTCCTGAGCTATGTTAAAGATTTATAACAGAAGTCGGTGTAATTCATTTCACAAGCACGTAAGAATGCTTTTCCATCTGATTGGACTTCCACACCCCCCTCTCATAAAAATTTACACAAAACATGGTCTTTTGTCTCTCTTGAAGGATATTAGAAACCTTGTACCACTACCTCAGCCAAAAGAATAAGTTGCAGGCTCTCAGTGGTTGCTAATGAGATGCTCTTCCTTTCCTCTCAGATAATACCTTGAATTGGAGAACTTCTCTTATCTACTAATGGAGATGGTAAAACTTTTTTGAGTAAGATTCAAAACCCTGTGTTAATAATATTGTTAAGCTAAAATGCATATATCAGAATGGCAATGGTGCCAGGAACTGCTTTTGGCCAGGCCTGTGTTTCTTAGTATATGCGACGGAGGCATGTGCAATTAATGATGTTGGCAAAAGGAGCACTGTAGAAAGAACACACAAAAGTGAGAGGTTTGGTGGTTTCTGCAAAGTACTGTGCCCATCTTTTCATGCAGAAAATGAGTAAACCATTACTCTACATATGATTGGAGCAGAACATAGCACTTTCTGATGGGGTTTGTCAGAGAGCGTTCAGAAGAAGCCGTATATTAAAAGATAAATTTCATTACACAGTAAAGAAAATACGTTTAAGGGCAGATAGGAAAAAGATAGGAAGCCTCCTTCATGCCAGTAGAAGAGTGGATTATTAAGTGTAAATGGGAGCCAAATCTGTCTTATGAGAGTTTTCTTTCTGTTTTTCTATATCAGAATATCCAACTATGGTGTAATCGTTGAAAATTATCCTTGGCCAGAGTCTTTTTCTCAGGAGCTGTAGCCTGTGAGACTTCCTTTTTCACTTGTATGACTCAGCTTTAGTTTTGATAAGAGGGTGAGTGGCAGTCCCAGATCTGCATGTACCTTCTCAGTAGGATGTCTGCATAACAGTGCCTGGTCCAACTGTTACTCTGCACCAGCCACACTTCTCATCAAAAAAAGCCATAGACGAAGACGTTTTGACACCTATTGAGAGGAAAAGGTGGATGCACATTGAGCTGTGCCTTTGCTAATAGCCCTCCCTGGTCTTTCACTCCCTTCTTTGTGGTACTAACACATCTGAACATACCTTTGTGTCCAGGAGGGCAGTTGGTGTTTGAAGGTTTTTTCTCTGATCTTCTCTGGTTTCCTTTATCTTCAGGTTTACAGTTGTCAAGCAGTAGTTCCTTTCTAGTCCGTGCTCTGTACTAGGCTGAACGCCTTCTGGTCTCAAATCCCTTGTATTTCAATTTAGAAACTGAGGTCCCTTTAGTGGGAAGATCAAAGTACTGAAAAGACAAGTTATGCTTGGGATTGGGGTGAGTCTTTGCACAAACCTGTGCTTCAGTTAGGTCACTTGTAAAATGGAATAGACCTCTAAATTTATTTACATTCCCTTTGATATGTAAAATTGTTTGAAATTCAGTGAGTTCTAATTAATCATCCTAACATGTATGAATAGCCTTAAAAGCTGTATGGTTTATTTTTTCCCTAAAAGATAGATTGGGTCTTTGGTTTCCCTTTCATGTAGCATAGCCATAGTTCATGGACAAAGTTGGAAAGAATTAACTCTCCTCTTCTGGTGAGTACAGAGTAACTTACGGCTTATTTTTGAGATACATGTTGTTGTTCTCTAATTCCAAATAATTTTATTATACTTGTGGAGCTGAATAAAGAGTGACATTGTTGAACATAAGTCATCCAATAAAAGGATATCTATCTAAAAACTATGAAAGCCAAGATACTGCTTCTGATTCTTCAGTCCTGCTCCCTCTCACCTCCCCAAAATTTACATGTGCTCCCCAAAGAGCTTTCCCTAGCATGTGACCAGTCTTTTGGGGAACAGAACCAGCAATTAAAACAGTGAATTTATTCTCTGGGTGGTTATATGGGAAAGGACTCAAACTAACGAAAGGAACGTGTTTCATAGGTGACTAAAGTCTCTTTAAAATTCTTCTATCCTACTTGGAAAATAGTAGAGGAAAAACCTTGCCTGATTTTGTTTCAAATAAAACATGTTAAGTAAATATGTAAAAAGAAAACAAACCAAACTTCAAGAGTAACAATAAAATCATAGAATAAAGCAAGCAGTAAATGTGTGTGTTCACCTCGGTAATAAACTATGATGGCGTATTGTCCATCACTTCAGCCTCCTCCAAGGAAACTGCATGTAAGACTGGCAGCTGAAAGCCAATGCTTGGAAACAGTCAACCCCTGCACCAGGCCTGTGTTTGTACATGACAAACAGCTGGTTTGGATTTTTAAAACTCTATTTTTTTATTAGAACACTGACTCTTGTTTATCGTTATTGATTTTATTGGGTTATTATTGACTGACTGCACCCCATGGGCCTATTAGTGAAGTGCTAGTAAAGCATTAAAGGACGGCTTAGGCTTTTCTGTGCTTTGTACTTACAATATTTGCTTTTATCAGGGGTTTTTAGCCAGCTGCCTGACTACAGACATGGGTAGTCTCATCTATCAGAGATTGAAAGAAGGACAAGCAAGGGAAGGATTTTGTTTTTCAACCTATAGAAAAATGAAATGATGTTAAGGCTATGTACTCTTGTTGAACTGATTTTTAATTCTCTGGGAAATGTTTATATCTTTCTCAGCTCACTAAGACTTCTGGCTATTATCAGAAATGGAAAAAACTCTTTGTCTTCCTCACAAAATAATAAAAAGAATATGCAGTAACTTTTGTACGCTATTTGATCTTTGAGTGGAAAGGGAAATTTCTTATTAATATGAAGCAAATGATACATGATATTCAGTTAAAGCCAGATGAGAGTTGGGTGAACCCTGACACTTTGTATGTTAAAGTGTAAAGGCCATCTTAATGAAATTTTAGGTATCATTGATTACTCTCTCCTAAGATAGTGTCTTCCCACAGCTCCATAATCTCCTGATGGTCTTAGTGATGGAAATTATCTTTCACCTTTCCCTTTGATTTTTTTTTTTCCTCTTCCCTGCTCCATACCAATGAATTCATTGCTTTTTCCTCCATATACCCTAGTTGAGGGTTATGGGCTGGCACTGAACTGCAGCAGCATCAGTGGAAGAGGCACTGAGCAAATGGTCAAAGCAATTGACTCATTTGTAAAGATTTACAGACTATTGGCAATGACCAATAAAATTGGGGGAAACATCACAACTGTACGCAGAGGACAGCTGGTCACAGAAGTGGCACCCCCTCAGCTTGCAAGAATTTCAAGGGCTTCTTTTTGGGTGGGGGAGAGAGAAATGAAACAGTAGAGAAGCTAAAGAGAAGAGGTGTGTCCTGGCAGCAGAGCAGCATGAATGCCCATACTCCATATGGAAGCAAGAAGAGTTTAAACGTCCCCAAAACTGCAAGCAGACGAACAGATGGGGATGGCAAGGATGTCTCAAAGAGGTCCCCTTTCCTATTAATGGTAGCCTGTTGCTGCCTTGGGTTACTAAGATTATCTGTTAGAGAAAAACAGCAGTGGGATAAAAATAAGACTTTACTCCTCTGTAAGAGCAAGAAAGTCAACATACATTAATTATGTAAGTAATACTTTTCTGTCTGCCAAACCTACTGCTGTGAGTAGTAATGGTTTCCCTTGAAGGCTGTCATAAAGCAAGAACAGTGACCAAGGGATGGCTTTGCAGTGTAACATTAAGATGAATTAATGGACAAACTTTATTCTCTTTGAATGGTACATCTTTATGGGATGGTATGAAAAAAAGCATCTAGAGATACCCAGGGGTGAGCCATAGTCAGATGCCAATCAGTTTTAAAACTGCAACTTAAACATGTTTTACTGCATTATCTCACCAAAGAGATACTCGTATTGACTCACCTTTGCTGTGAACAGTGAGGCCAGAAAGGACTGTGTGATCTCAACAGAAAAGTGATGTGGAGACTAATCTGTGGCTCCTAACTGTGTGCAGAAGAAGAAAAATATCTTAATGTTCATTTGTGGTTTTAATACATGTTTTCACAATGATCTTAGCGCAGGTTCAGCTCACAAAGGAGGGTCTTCTCCACCTTCAGCAAAACTCATATGTGAGTGTGTCAGTAAATGCAGAAATTATCCTGGTAACTTTGTTCTGATATGAACAACATTTTATTTTAAAAGCAATCTGATTTTGTCTTTGAATTTCATGATGGGTGCAGCAGATAGCAGCCAGGCAGCAACAGTTACTCTTTAATTTGCTGGTACAATCAAACACTCTTACAATTGACTGTGCCCACAATTTTGTGCTTGACTGCAGGTGCAAAATTGTGGATGCAAAATCAGAGCACAACTTGATGATTGTTTAAAAATTTGGTCCATTACTGTTTGAAAGCCTTTAACTTCTGTCTGTCATGACAAATACAGTGTTTTGGATTTTCATCACAATTGGAGCTGTTCAGCAGAATTTACTCTCAGGAATAAATAAACCACCTGCAAACAGATGCTATGTTTATACTCTAATGCAAATAAAAAATATTTATTTGTTTTTATAGCATTTAACAACTACCTAGCCTCCCCAAAAGCTAACAAATTGACTCATCGTTTCACTTCTCTGAGATAAGCTGCTGGGAGTGTTTTTATTCCTTGAAAGCTTTTTTTAATACACTATACAAATAGTATTTTTTAAAAACAAAATCATGCTATGGAAATAAATATTTAAGTTAGCTGTTTTTTCTAATGGTAGCCTCTCCTAGAAAGCTATGAATATTATGAAAACTGGATCTTGTATTGTTTCTCTGACAAAATACTTATTAACCATTTTGATGGTGCTAACAGACACACTGTATAAATCTGTATATCCTTCAGTAGCAGCAATATTATAGAAAGGTCACTGACCTGTGTGCCCTCCTAAACTCTTTGACGTGTGACAAAGTCAGTGCCTTGTTTATACTTGGCCAAATTCAGCAAAAACTCCTGTGTGAGCCAAGCAATACAATTCAGTGACTGCTTCTTTATAATAACAATAAGCACTTCAGCAATATATTACACGAATGTCAAATAATCTGTCCAACCACAGATCAAGCAGTTGATGTCATTTAGGTTAATAGGAGGTAATTGTTTATTTCTGGATATGGGTAAGTAGGATTTCCTAATTAGTCTGCTTAAGAAAACTAGTACTCAAAGGCATTTACTTTTATAGACTGATTCATATTGTATTTTTGCTAACTGTAAAAAAAAAAAAGCACAGTACACTTCTCCAGCAATATTTTTCTTTCCTTAATGAAGCAGAGGACCAATTTGTTGATTTAACTCTGTTCATTTGTATGCAATTCCCAACTTCTTTGTTCTAAGGGGCTTTGTATGCTTGTGCTGATGAAAGATAGACCAGAGCTAGTTGGCACAGTTGATGTCTCCATGTTGTGTTAAGTATTACAATACATATGGGATGGTGTAGGACAGCATTTGATCCAAGTTAAAAAAAAAAATCAGAGGTGGAGTTTGCATGGAGTTTTTTGTATCACGTTTCTTTTTTGCATCATTATGCCCCAAGTATTAATTTTCATCTTTTCCCAAATTTGAGATTTGAATATTGTAAAAATGATGAAGAGATGACACTGTCACCTTCTGCTTCCCCCATCAAAATATTCCTGGGTGTGGGGAACAGATTTTTCAAAAGCACGCCTAGACAAGGGTTCTCAGAAATATATCAGAGCAAAGATCAAACTTGTAGGCCAGTGAAATGAAACCTTTGCAAGAGTCCTTCAGGATGGAAGATTTAGACACCTTTCTCCACCGCTTCTCTGTTAAATGTGCATGCATGACCTTCCCAGGGTTCAGTATTCTACCTGCCCTTCTGAAGATTCTTTTTGGAAGTAGCCAGTCCTGGAGTCAAAATGTAGCTCTTGGCAATCTTCGTACTCCTTTTGTGTTGCTCATCATTTTTTTTTCTTCTGGTCCTCCTCTTGGCTCTATCAGGATTGCTGAAATTTTTGGTGGGCACTACGAAGATGTCTTTTACTGCTATTCACTTAGAAGAAACAAGCAACCCAACAAAAGAAGCTGCAGGGGAGTTTGTGGTGGTCTTTCCTCTTTTCCTAATATCTACCTCTTCTTCCATCTTATCACCGCATTCCCTCTGCTTTTTTTTCCCATTTCCTTTTTGCAGTCCAATCCTTTCTTCTATTTTTTTCTTCCTGTTCCTCTATTAATTCTTCTTCCTCGTGTTATTTTTCTAGTCATTCCTTTCTAGTCCTTGCCAGTTCTAACAGTCCATGATTTCAGATGGAAAATCTGTTGCCAGAGCCCCTCCTCCACTAACATTAATGGCCACTCTAGAAAGCCTGCCCTGCCCTCCATCATCTAATTTCAGACACTGAGGGGGCAGACGAAACAGATGGTTGGCACAGGGAAAGGATGATTCACTGCTTGAAATCATGGTGCAACATTTCTGAAATTGGTGAGGGAGAAGGAGGTCTGACATTTGACAGAGCAGTGTAAAAATTGCCTGATCCAGACAAAGTTCAGACTAATCACTTGACTGTTATTTTCCAGATGTACTGATCATATGACTGCGATTATAAAGATTATATTGACAATACACCGTTTCCCAAACATGCTGTAGTCATTCTTAACAAAATGATTCTCCCTTAGGATGTTCAGGTCAGACTGATGTGGTGAACTACGAGTGTGTTGCCATTTACTCATCCTTGGATTTTCTGTTTCCTTTTTTGAGTCAGTTCATTCATCTGCTTTCCAGTTACTGAAGCTTTCAGGCAGATTTCTTCATAAGCTAACCACTTTTGTCCATTTTTTAAACAAAAATAAGGAGCAGTGGTAAATAAGGAAAACTACAGGAAATCAGCTTTTCTGCATGTATCTGGTGAAACTTAAATGGATTACTGTGGTCATACAAGCACATGAGTACAAACGTGGTAAGAACCTGGTATAATTGTGGCAAGTGACCATGCAAATTCTCTGGATAGCACTTATAGCTCTTGAAATTATGCAAGATTTCAACAGCATCAAAGTTTCATTGACTCCCAGATACGTGGACAGATTGGGGTCTGAAATGCTGGAGAGCACCCTGTGGAGAGGGACCTGGGGGTTCTGGTTGATGTCAAGATGAACATGAGCCAGCTGCGAGCCCTGGCAGCCCAGAGGGCAACCCTGTCCTGGGGGGCCTCCAGCACGGCATCGCCAGCCTGGAGAGGGAAGGGGATTGTCCTGCTCTGTGCTGGGGCAGCCCCACCTCGAGCACTGGGGGCAGTTTGGGGCACCACAGGATAAAAGGGACATCAAACTACTGGAGAGTGTCCAGAGGAGGCCATAAGGCTGGGGAAGGGTCTTCAGGGGAAGCTGTGAAGGGTCTGGAGGGGCCCCAGGGAAGCAGTCCTGGCACCCACTCTGCCAGCATTCGGGAAGCATTTGGACAATGCACTCAGTCACACGGTGTGAGTGTTGGGAGTGTCCTGTGTAGGGATAGGAGTTGGACTCAATGATCTTTTTGAGTCCCTTCCAACTCAAGTAATTCTACAATTCTGTGACGCTTAATAAGTAGCTGCTTGCTGCTGTCTGCTTTAGATGTCTCCTTACCAGCAACCTTCACTCACACTTTGATTGTAGCAGAGCAGTAGCGCTCATGTTAAAACCTTTAATCACCAAAGGAATAGTGACCTTGAGCCCTGGTGGAAATGTCTGTGACCACCGTCAAAGCCAAGACTCTGAACTGCATGAACTGAGAAATGGCTCAGGAGCTCGAGTAAGTGGATGAATTTGAGATCAGCAATTAATTTATTGGGTGTTCTTGAGAAATTCCAAATCCTTGCTCACCCCTGATGTCAACTGAGATATTCAAGCATAAAGATTAGTTGCTTATAATTAGGTTTGCTAATTTTTATGAATTTTGAGGGTAGCTTTCCAAATGTTCTCCGCCTTCTGCTGCTCATATTGCTCTAAGCACGTGTGCAAGTCTCGCTTCTTATTTAGATATCAAAGTGGTAACTGAAATATTCTTAAATGTCAATGCCGTTTCTGTTTAACACTCTTGAAAATTAGGCCTTTGTTCAATTTATCATATTAAAATCGATGCTGAAGGAGAGATGATGTGGAAGAACTTGATTTGAAGTTTTCAGTTACTTCAGTGCAAGTCCTTTGAATTCTATGACTAAAAGTAATCAATGGCTGATATGGTTAAGTATGTTTAAAAATGCACAAAAATCTAGATCATCTTCATTTTCTCAGGTGAAAGCTTGTTTTTATTGTCTTGGGTACGGTTAACACTTGGAGAGCTTCAAAGATGAAGGATGTATGTCACAAAGGGTTCAGATCTCAAACTCCTTGAGAAAGAGAACAGGTCTGGAAATGTAATGAGCTGAAAAATATGAATCTAGGTGAAAATACATCATCTTAAAGAAAAGCTTAGGAGAAGGGGCCATACTGCGAGCATCTCTAAAGAGTGAAGAACAGGAACATGGGCAAGACTTTAAACCTTTAATAAATTATTGTTAAACTTGTGGACTGAGATATTACATAATATAGAGATGATGGAGCCTTTCTTTTTGATCGTGGACCTGAGGACCTTTTCCTCAGGAAGAGAGAGAGGGAATTGTTAGGAGAAACTTGAAAGGCCGTGCAGGACCTTCCTGTGAAAGGTAGACCTCGCGTGGTCCACATATCAGATCTCACCATGGTCCCTGGCAGATGTCAAGTGCAATTTAAAACTGTCTTGCCTTTATTTACTTTGGTGCTTACCAAAGTTATCAGTTTAGAAAATGGTGATCATAAGGTCTTATTGAAGGGTTATAGGAATTAATGCAGGTAGGTTTCAGTCAGCAACAAGTTGTGGGAAGGAATTCCATTAACATTACATACTTAGGAGTGTTGATTTAAGATCATACTGAAATAATTTAGGTTTTAATTTCTTGCACTTGTTTTCCAACTGGAAACCTCCATCCCATGAGTTTATGAAGCTTTTTTCCTTTTTTTCTCCTTTTTTGATTGCTTTTCTTTTTTTATGTTTCTAAATGTTGTGGTTGGGATTTTCTACCTAACTGGTAGCTGGTTGCTGCTCCAGACCAGGGTACCTCATGATTTAGGTGTGTGAGATCTAGTCAATGTAATAAATGGAGTTGAGAAAGCATTTCAGACCAACAAAACTGCATTTGGTTTTCCAAACTCCATTGGTTCACTCTCCTTTGACCATGGTGGGCATGCATGTGCCCCCCAAACAGGTAGGCATCAAAATATCAATGTCTTCACCTGGAACTGAATTTCCACATGTGTTTCTCAATCCTGAGCATTTTTGTTCTCACGGGACTAAAATCTGGATCCTTGGCAGCAGAAAATTAGCTTCAAAAGAGCCAGGAGTACGCGGACCTGCTGCAGGACAGGGACCAATTTCAGCACCTTGTGAGAAATTGCTTGTTTTTATTTAATTCTTTTTGGCTTGAAAATGTCTTTGGAATGAAGGTAATTGAAGCTGTTGAGTTGTAATAACAAACTCCCAAATTCCTCATTATTACAGTGCAATTGACGGGAAAGACTGAAGTAAAACAGGAAAATATTCACTCTCCTGCTTTTAAATTTTATTTGTGATGCTGGTCCAAAATCACCAGAATAACTCATGGTACTTTATATATACATATATCTATATATGTGTGTGTATATATAGCTTGGGTTGCTTTTAAAAAATGTAGGTTTCCTAGTCTCCCAAAAAATGAGCCATCTCACAGCTGTGGAAAAGCTGCAAACATGCTTTTGTCCTTTCCCAGCAATCTAAAACTTCAAAGGCCAGATAGGACTTTACATGGAACATAGCTTAATGTTTTTTATCTCACAGTGGATTCTGGGAATTTCTGCTATCTGATCCTACTGAATTTGATAAATAAAAGAAGTTTTTTCTCTTCCAGCCTTTGCCTTTTTGAATGTAATTCTGAATAAACACTCCTAATTTCATGGTCTCAGTAGAAAACAGGAAATGAAGGCAAATGACAAGTTTTTCTCATCCAATACAATTCAGTTTGACGATATTTTGCTGAGAGCACAAAAAAAGAAGTCTGGTTTACCTTCTAGGAATAGTTTCAACTGCATTTTTTTAGAGTGTTCTCCAAGATTTCACTCCTTTCACTTTTATGATGTGAAAAATAGGTGTATTTATCATTCTAGGCAAATGTTAACACAAGTTTGGATACCTTTAAGCCTTTAAAATGAAAGGAGCTGTCAAGACATTATTCATTACATTAAAAAAGGTTCCACTTCTTTCTGGGGTTTATGTTTATACAGAGAATTTCACTCTGTTCCGAGATATTTATCCAGTACACGTAGCCTTTTAGTAGAATGAATACTGTAAGGAACTGGCAAGAAGGACTATGCTGTTCTTGATCATCAGAAAACTATAGTTAGATCTGAATTTCTTAACGGTTGGTAACCATGAAATTCTTGGATGCAGAATTTGAAGAAAGTGTGCATTGCAAGGAATTTAAGCATCTCTGATTAACCACAGTTGGGTTGAACACCTCTTTATCAAAGAGTAAAGTAAATCCAATGTCGTTTCGAAAAAACTAGTATATCAATTTCTAGAGGTAAGAATTTCTATTATCTGTATGGTGTTCTTTCTTTAACAACTTGCACAAGGAAATAATAACTTATTAGGAAAAAAGAGTTGATATTTTTCTCTTATAGCTCAGTATGGACCAAGCATTTAATAAAAGAAAAAAAAAAGGTGGTAAAGGTGAAGAAAACAGGGTGGAAAAAGTGTCCTCAATGGACCCTTTGTAGCAAGTAATGGTTTATACTTGCTAGCTTTTTCCCAATTATTTTTGAATAACTTTAAACTGATACCAAATTTGTTTATTTGTTACCAAAATACCTACATTTCAGTATTCAAAGATCAAAATAATCTTCAAGACTCAGTAATATTTTAATATAGGAAAGATTATGAAGGAAGGTATCACTAGATCTTGGTTTTCTGAAAGGAGATCCAGGCCTGCGTGTAACTCGATGACAAGAGCTGCAGCTTTATAACAATATTTCTCACTTTAGCTGTGGTTCCCTCTTCGCCTTTGCTTAAAAAAAGCAATTGCTCAGTAAAGAACACGACCTTGATTGCTGACTCTAGGGAAAAATCCATGTCCCCGTGGTACGGTGGAAAACATGCCATGGGATTTTTAGGCATTGCAATGCCCAGCAGTAACTTCATTTTACAACTCTGCCAAAAGATGTCGCCGGACACCCAGCACCCTGCCAGGGTGTCTGTCCTGCTGGGTGTGGGGTGCTGCCAGACTGCACCCACCCAGCCAAAGGGCTTTTCCTCAAAAGCTTGCTGCTTGGGTACAGCACAGGCAGCAAGTTCAGCTTCTTGATCAGGGCTGTACCATGGGATGGTTGAAGCTGTTTTCTTATTTCCCAAGCTATTCCTTGACCTTGTATAGGAGAACTTCACCCGGGATTCAGGCTTTGGTGGATGTACTGCGTGGTGAGCTGAAATACCCATGGAAATCTAACTTGAAAACAGAGTAAATGAATAGCAATGTAATAAGAGGAGCTCTTCGTTTATCTTTGTACTTAAATATTTCCTCCTTTTCATGTTAAATATCCTTTTGAATTTGCTCAACTCAGAAAAGCCAAGTTAATAATTGGACTGCAAATAAGCAAAACATTCTGGGATTTCCACAAGGAGCTCAGAAATCGGTTTCACATCACTCTTCTAGGCCAAGGCACTGTTGTTAGCTGAAAACGTGCTTTTTCCTCCACGTGGGCAATGAATCATCAAATGCTACAGGAGTTCAGGGTGAAATGTCAGGTGCTGTTTCAACAGTCAGTCTTTCACAAGCATTTGGGTGGATCCTTGCAGAGAGTTCTGACCTCTGAACTGGGGACTCGGTGGTGGTGTTAATGTCCTTATGTCTGTTGCTCTCAATGGTGAAAATAATGCTCCCCAAAGATGTGTTGCCTCTTGGTTAATTGATGCCTGACCACAAGCTACTTAATATTTTCCAGACAGAACTTATTTATTATTCCCTGAAATCATGTCTGAATTACACAAAAGTCAAATTAAGTAATTGAGAAAGCATCTGCTGTGTGGAAGGATGTTTGTTTGTTTGTTTGTCCTGTGTTTTGTGTTTTTTTTGGTTTACCAGGACAATCACTACAGCATCTGTCTGGGAGGAGGCTTATTTGCAGACCGCAAGGCAAATCTTGAGACGAGGAAGTATTACAAAGAAATGGCATGTTTTGCAAACCTATTTGTAGCTTCCATTTGAAACTTTCTTCTGTCTTTGGTAAATTACCCAAGCGAGGTCAAATCACATTCCTAAAGCCAGTCCCCTGGCATCCTTCAATAAACAGATTTTTCCCTGTGTATAAGATGTTTAACTCGGTGCTTTATGAAGTAAAGGTCATCTGAACATAGATGTTGCAATAAAGGGCTGCCTGAAAGTGCTTCCACTGAGCGTGAATAGTAGCAATATTGCCTTGAAAACTCTGTGCTAATTGATTAAACTCCCAACAAACTAATTTTAATTAGCCATACTAGGTTAACTTTATTCTTCCTTTTTCTGATTTCAAAGTTTGTTAATGGTGCATGTACAGCCCCAATGATTTATTATTGAAAAATATTAAGGTATTAGGAAATATGAATGGTGTAGAAACTCTGACTTCTTGACATGCAGGTTTTCTGCTAAAATGCACCTACTGTCAGCTTGTAGGTAAGAGAAGAGCCACTTTCATTGCTTCTGGTCCTTAATGCTCACATACACACACCCTCAAATTGCTCTTAGGTCTGTTATCATTCCTGCAGCTCTCAGGCAACAGTTGCTGCACACACTAAAGGTACCTGTAGTCCTTCTGTGCAGCCCCTTTATGGTTGCTTCTTATATAGTTTTGAGGGTAATGACCATCCCCAGGGTTTTATGCAGTGTGTGTATATATATATATATGTGGGACAAAGCTGCCTGGTAATTAATTATCCCCCCCACTGCTGATTAGCCCCAAATATATAATATCTTTTCATATTTTTTTTTGTAGAGCAAAAACTCTGGATGTGTTTGATCTTTCTATAACAGCTTCATTTTCAATTCTGTAATGGTGAAACTAAGACTGTTGTCCTCAGTACCTACATACTGGTGGATTTTGGCTATAAAATGCCCACATAATGGCTGGAAAGCTGGTATTTATATTTTCTGTGGCATTCTGTTTCTATTAATGTTTGAGCTCACAGGGAAATGGGATTTAATCTTAATGTTAAAGCTATAGAGAAGGGCAATGGTGTGAAGATACCGCTACTGGTCTGCAACTTTAGTGTAAGTTCAGTGTGCACAACACAGATGTGTTGTGTCTGTAGAAAACCAAGCTCCTCTCCTGTAGTATGTCCTACAAAACCTGTCCTGCCACTGAGATTGAAGGAAATATAGTATTTCTTTACCTTGGATTCTGGAGGGTAGCAAAGAGAAGGCTCCATGTTGTACCTTGTGTGTTGAACAAGATGTCTGGTCATCTAGGACATGATGCTGCCACCTCTGACACCACCCTTACAGGTGATTATGAGCATCTCGCTCTCTTCTCTGTGTGTTTCTTCCTGTGCTATGGATTGGAGAAGCTACATTTTGTGTCTTCAATTCTCAAGTGCTTTGATCTACTGATAAAACAAGCTACAGAGGCAGTACCTTGGTAGGTTTATGTTGATGTGTTATGTTTTTAAACATGTTCAGTAGACAAAGGGATGGATTTCAAAGGGTTGTAGGAACTTGGCAGGTGCCATTTCTTTCTGTAGAGGTGGGAGATGACAGATGTGTGCTGTTCTTGTAACAAGACAGTAGGCCTGGTGCTGAATGAAGTCTTGTGATGCCAGGCACCAGTCTTGAACTCTCTGAGCTCAGAGATACCAACACCTTGTGAGTGAGATAAGGCACCTGTGACCACTTGACTTCATTCTGTGTATAATGGAAACTCCCTTCTTCCTCTTGAGTTTTTCATGCCTAGAAACTACTGTTTCCCAAAAGGAAAAAAACTAGCTCCTAGGTAAATGTGAACTTCCTGTGCTGTATCTTGAGGCTGTGATCAGCTGCTCATCAATTTTGCTTAAGATGATGACTGTTGCTGAGGTGAAAACCATTGTTATTTTACTTTAAGCAGTGTATGCAAGGGATAGACAATGTGACTGTTAAATCTTAAAGTGGTCCAGATGCATTGTGCAGAGTCAGGATGGTAATGACATCACACATGAAATGGTGTCATACCACAGGCACTGCCACTTGCCCCTGTATGGCTGATATTCGTTCTGCAAAGCTAAAACCCACGTGGTTGGGAGGATGATGTAACAACAAGCTGCTTTCCCCTTCTAATAAATGACATTTGTTGATAGGCATGAGACTTGCTGTCAGTAACCCATGCAGGGTTTCACAGTTGAGAAGGGGCAGCTCACTGCTTTGTGCACCCACCAAGGGCTCCTTGGCCTGGTGCTCCAGATGGACCAATGATCTGCATGTCAGCATGCTGGTGCCAGGGAGCTGTCACCAGACTTCTGGCTCAGGTTACCCAAAAGTACGTGCTGTAGATTGTTGACACGCTTCAGGGAATCTCTGTTACTAGCACCAGAAAAAGAAACCTATTCTGGGACTGTCACTTAATCTGAATTTCAAGGTAGCTGAAAGAAACAGACAGGTTGAGAAGAGAAGGAAACCTCCAACACCATGCTAGGTCTGACCTGCTGTGCTGTGGCCAGTGGGAATGCCTCTACTGGCTGTGAAGATGCTTGAAAGCACTGTCAAAACATGACATGTGGACTAAATAACTTCCATGCCTCCTCTTCTGCTTTGATTTCTAGTGTGTTCCCTGTTCCTGCAATAGGGCGACAGCCAATTCATTCTATGAATGTTGGGCTGAGAGAATGTTTTGATTAACAAGAATAGCCCCATTTATTTAGGTGTTGCAAATTTTGGGCAAAGGCTGCAACTATCTTTTAAATTAAACACTGTAATAGGTGATGATTGTGCAATATGGACTTGGAGCTTTAGTATGCGAACGTTAAATTTATTTCAGTACCCTCTGAGATTGGATCTCACTTGCCAAAGAGGCTAATCTACTAATTCACTTTGCTTCTAGCTGCTCTCAGAACAAAACCAACTTTCAGACATTTTCCATTTGCAATTGTAATCAAGGGACAAGCAGTGATACAAGAAATGAAGCAATGTGGGTGAAGTAGAACGATCATTTAGTGGGTTACTGGAGGAACAATTTCAAATATTTAAACATGCCAAAAGGAAGGGGGTGGTAGACCAGAATTCCACTTTCATGAACAATGTATAAGAAAATGAGTGAAACTACAAACTGCTGGCTAGAAATCTGAGGTGGTGGTGTGTTGGTTTTAGGATTTTCCTATCTTATGTATTTAAAGATTTAATGTGTCTGAAAACTTGGCAAGCCAAGAGTGTTGGAAGCATGATCTAGCATCATACACATGGTTAACGTGGTTCCTCAGTTCAAGGGGATATAAAATTTGGATGGTACAAGGAATTAATGTGACTTATAACAGTGTTAATAGAGTGAGTTAAAGACCTGAGGTCAAAAAGTATTCTTGGGTAAAGCACTTCGCAGTGAAGAGATTGTACCACCTGATGGTTGGGTTAGAGTATTATGGTGAGGACTGGGATTTTACAGGACTAGTGGGCTATCTTCAATCACACTTTAAATTGTTCCCAAGCTAGCTGCTTTTTCTGTCTCTTTCAAAACTTTATTCCTCCCTCTTGCCACCCGAAATGTCACACAAACCCCTCCAGCTCTCTTCTCCAGGCTCAATTAAAGCTTTCAGTTCGTATTAGGTTTTGGTATCTATCTGACCTTCCCTGCAGGTTTCAGGGCCCTCTGCAGCCCTCCTGGCCACCGCTTTCCCACCAGCAGAACTGTGCTCCCCGCAGGTCTCTCCCAGGCACTTTGCCTGTAAGGCGTGGCCTGAGTTCTCTTCTTGCTCTTAATCGCTGTTGATGAAAGTCAGTTGCAAACTGCTCTGATATTTGGTGTAGAGATTTTTTTAAGAGCTACCTTATATCCTCCAGCCTGTAGGTGCTGCACACAATTGGCTGTCCAAGCACGTCTGCTTTGTGGGGAATGGGCTGTGGAAAGCAGTGGTGAAATATTCACCCGATCTTTTCCTAGAACATTACTGCTTGATTGGCTTTTTTCCTTTACTTTCTTTTCCATTGCTGAATATTTTCTAGAGTTGTAAGGGTTTGTTTTGTTTTGTTTTCTTCCTGAATAGAAGGCCAAATTTCTGAACTGTGGTGTGGTCTGGAAAAATGAATTCATAGAATCATTCATAGAATCCTAGAATTACTTGAGTTGGAAGGGACCCAAAAGGATCATCAAGTCCAACTCCTGTCCCTACACAGGACACTCCCAATCAATTCACCTCCTGTGGCTGAGGGCATTGTCTAAATGCTTCTGGAATGCTGACAGAGTGGGTGCTGGGGCTGCTTCCGTGGGGAGCTGTTCCAGTGCTCCACCACCCGCCGGGGGAAGAACCTCTTCCTGATATCTAGTCTAACCCTCCCCTGGCACATCTTCCTGCCATTCCCTCTAGTAATTCAGGTGAGGACAGAGGCAGAGAAAGGGAATGAAGCAGATGCAGATGTTTTCCTTTCCCCAGCCTACCAGAGGGAAGGCTGAGAAGTTATGCTATGGTTTCTGTATGAACTTTGGGATGTGGGTTTATCCCAGGGAAGGGAAAGATCTTTAAATTAGAGAGCAGTGTTAGTGTCCATTCATTCTATTCCTTTCCAACAGCCTTGTGTCTGTGTTTCAGTAAAATAATTACTAATACTTACCTGTATGGCTTTTGCAAGGGCAAGAAAGAAAAGGAGGCCTTTCTTAGTCTTTTACATTCTTATTAAAAGTTGTAGAAGCTCATTAAAAAACTATGACTGCTTGGGATGGTCTGAAGATTGCTGTAAGTTTTGTTGTTGACCCAAACTGGAAATCACAAACTAGGAGTGAGGAAGAGGAGGGAAGAGCAAAACAAAACAAGTGTTACTAAGTACTCTTTATCCTCTCTGAACCTTTTTCTGTCTCTAGCCCGGGGATTCTGGTTCAAGGTGTGGTAGCAAGCTATTGTTATTTGAATATTGTTATTGTATAATATTGTTACTTGAAACAACTAGATGGATATTTAACTGCCCAGGAGCTTTTTTTAAATCTATATAGTGTGACAAAGGTATAAAATCCCTTATTAGCACCCTTTAATGATGAGTTGGAGTTAACAGCCCTGAGCTACAGCTTTGAGCCATTCCCTCCTCCCAGATGGTCATTAATCCTCAGGAGATGCCCTGTACATTGCTCATTATTGCTTCAATAAAGATGATATTTTTATTATTTTAAAAGTTTCGTGCCACTGGTCCTTTACTGCACTTCCTTTACTTTACTTTATTGCACTCTTGTAACCCCTCTGACGATCAAACTAGAGCAGAGGTTTACAAAGCTGGGACAATTTTTTTAAAAAAACCCAAATATATATACATAATATTGCATACATAATAGATGGGAATAGCTCCAAAACAATCTATTGCATAATTACCTAATTAATACAATCTGTAATAATTAAATATCCTTTGGAGAATTTGTAAAAAAACTTTACTACACATGTGTCGTAGATAATTTTTAGACTGTCTCAGCTGTTTGGTTTTTTTTGTTTTTAATTTGGTCTTTCAAATTGCCAACAGTCTTATTGCTGCTTTGTGGCCCAGGCACTTAACAAATTTAATTTCTCAAATGGAAGGGACCAAGTTTTCTCCTCAGAAGTGCAGTTCTCTGGCAAGGGCATCGTTCAGTTGTAACTTCTCTTTTGCAGAGACAAACACAAAAGACAGGTTTACGCAAGTGTATTTCAAGGTTTGGGGTTTTTTTTTGTTTTTTCATCTGTTGGAGAGAATTGATAAAGAAAAATAAAAAAATCCAAAGTAACAAAAATTGCTTTGGGCTAGACTTTTAAATCAAGATACAAAAATTGATTTTTCAGAGGCATTACGACCCCACTCATCTCAAAATAGTCCTCCAGTGCAATTGTATTAGCGATCCTTATTTACTCTGGCAGATATTCTGGAGTCTTATCTTGACCTTTACTTCTGTGAGTATCACCTGTGTGGTTTGTGGTGATGCCTGTGTGTGTGTTTGAGATGTAAGAGGCAGGACGTGAGGTGCTGCCCTAACGTTGCGCTTCTCTGGTGATGAAGGTTCCGTGCTCTTGTGCAGCTGGTGGCTCTCAGTTTGTGGTGGTTTTTTATAAGGAAAGGGCAAGCCCATTGACACAAACTGCCTAGAGAAGTGGGGCATGGAGTTTCAGCAGAAATAAGAGGAGACACTTATTTAACAGCCAGATAACTCTGGTCCTCTGTCTACATACCTGAAGCTCTTGCTGCTAGAGTCAGGAGAGCAGCCCTGCAATCAGGCATAGGAGCAGTATTTACTGCACCACTTCAGGTCAGTTCTCCTTTCTCTGCCTCAGACAGCATGGGAAAGATTTTTATTTCTCTTTCCATTTCCTTTTTTTTTTTTTAAATACCCAAACAGGAATCACAAGTAAAGGGTAATGGTGAAATCCGAATTGTTCTGGATTGACTACAGCTGTTGCATGTGCTTCAAGCAGAAGCTTTTTGTTTTTTTCTTCCTCTGGTGGTGCCTAAAATAATATGCTCTCTAATTGCTAAATACAGTTGAAAGTCTACTAACACCTTAGTATCAGGTAATTAGTTAAAATTGGGCACCCTGGGATCTGCAACCTTGACTTTCTTATTACCAAATCATCAGTAGTTCAAAAACCAGACAGCAAACTCCACAGAAACAAGACTCATGTCACGAAAACAGACACTGACTTCTTGTTGGGGAGAGAATTTCTTTGAATAAATGATTAAGCATACTGGAGAGCATTAAGTGTGTGGTCAATGCAGGAGATGCTCAATGAATAATTATTAGAAAATAAAGGATTTTTTTTCTTTTATCGAAGTGTGGGATTGCATCAGATTGATTCTTAATTGTGAAATCCATTTTTCACTTCGAAAGAGCCACTTAATAGTGTTGTCAGCTTAGTTTGTTATTTAGCTTTGTAGTAACTGGAGTTACTGGAAAGAGTTTATAGTACCTGAAATTAAAGTATCCACCTTCATATATTCATTTTGATTTTTATAAGGGCTGCAAAACAAATTCATTTACCAGTGAAAGTAGACTGAACAATTTGGGCTTTTGGGTTTATCATTGATCATTGCACACCAGCTGATGTAAAAAATGAGGGAGAGTGAGGGCCACCACCAAACCCACCATCTTTACATCCCAGCAGTAAGAAGACAAGGAAAGACACCTGCAGTTGTAATGACATTGTTGTTAGTCATCTCTAGTGCTGGTAAAACTGGGGTGGGAAAAAGCCAAGGGGATATTTTCAAGTACTACCTTCTGGAAGACTTTTTGGGCTTATTTTTGGGTCCTTGAGGCTGCCCTTGGCTTGCTGACCTGTTCCCATGTTATTGCTCTTCATCAGTGATGCCCATTGTGCCAGAGCAGAAAGTCACTTTTCCTTTCTGGAGAGCATTTGTAACACTGAGGCCTAACTTAATTTGGGCTTTTCCTGATGTAATTGTCTTCTCATAACAAAGCAGTGTTTTCCAACCTCCTTGTTATAAAGCATATGAACATCTGTTTTGGGCTCAAAGTCAGTAAACAAGGAGTGAAAATCATCCCAAATGTGTGTTATTCAGTCCCCAAATCACACGACTGTGGTTCATTGGTCACCTCTTACCTGCACAAACGCTGGGAGAGATCCTCCCCTGTAAATCTTCCAATGACAAACTCAAACTTTTGGCAGCAAGGTTCAAGCAAGTTAAGGAGCTGTTGTGTTCTCCCCAGATACATCGTGTACCTAGGATATTTAATTCTGGCTGCAGATGTTAAGTAACTTCTTGATTTTTTTTTTTTCATAACCCAGGCATCTAAAATACTTCTTTTTTTTTTAATCTGTTTTGCAATCACTGAATCATATGATCAGCCTAAGGATATACATTTTGCAAATGAAACGAGATTATTATTAGCCTCAGCTCTTTCAGTGTGAGGAAGAAAGAAGAAAAAATATATACTCAAATACACTCCGAGAAAGGTAGCGACCAGATGAAATGGCTTCGTGTGTGCAGGTTTGCTCATGTCAGTGATAACTTTGAGTAGCCTGGAATGCCACTTTTGATACACAAATTAATAGTTTAAAAGCACTAAATAAGTAAATAAATAAAGAAATTGGGGTTTAAATGACAAGGACCACACACTTCTCTGATCTTGTTGTTTATTCCGCCCGACCCCCACTGGCATCAGATTTCTTGAGATAAATTATGCCAGTGAATTAGCATTTCCAGTCCTTTAATATACCTTCCTGGAGGTATTCTTTTCCAAAGAGAGCACTTGTGGGAATAACAGCAACATGCTTGGTACTGCTCCAGCTGTCTGGCGATGAGGTGTGCTCAGCACTGCTTGCCTTTCAGTGGTGGTTGTAGGGCACCTGTGTTTTGTTTCCTGTGTTATACCTTTGAAGTTTTGTCTCTTTAAGAAGATAACATGCCTGCCAGGCATTTCTTGGTAGCCTGCCACAACTCAGATGCTGACCTGTAACTTCTGTAGTCACCACTCAGGTGTCACGTATCGCTTTCACTAATTTTTTTAGATAGCCATAATATGGCAGTGGTTAATGTTACTTGCCACGCTCCTGTTTGTGTTTTCATGTGTTTTTTGCAAACAGTTATGCTAATTCAAAATGAGCAACAGTTATTTAGATCATTTGTGACTTAGGTGGTGTAAGAGGATGTAGCACATCATCGGATAAGCTGCAGTATGTTTTGTGACATCATCGTGACATGATGCAAAACATCATGTGACAGCTCTTGGTGCACAGGTGTCATTACATTTTGCATCAAAATGTTAAAAATACCTTGTGTCAGTTTGCTAATTGCCTTGTATTCCTGTCTGGTAACCTCCAGCACCATCACCTTGGTGAAATGGAGCGGAGTGAACGCAGTGGTGCTTCTACTCATGGGCAGTGCTACCTTCTTCCACATCTGCTAAGGCTGCAGCTCACAGCAAGTATAACACCTGCTTTGCTTTGTGGCATTATGTGGACTAATCACTCTACAGTGATTTAGAATGAATTATTTAAGCTCTTCAGGGCTGCTCTCTCTCTAAAGTTTTCTGCTGATCCCAACTTCTGCCAACATCAACTCTGATGTCAGGAAATAGATTCCAAAAATTGAACAGAAGTAACTGATGTGACACTGTTTGTGGCCTTGGATTCAGTGATCAGTATGTAGTGAGAAGGGTGAATAACCTTTATCTGGATTAGAGGGATGGCATGGCAGGACTTTCTATGGCCCTTGCTCCAGGAAACTGCAGGTAAAATTGGTAAAGCTCTTTTGACAAATCTGAGAAAATAAGGCCATAATAATGACACCGTGGCATGCAAGGAAAGAAGGAAGGCACATGTTAGCAGTAAAATAAGGTTTTCCTTAAAAAACAATCCCCAAAGACATTGCTGTGTTATAGAAGCTGTAGATCTGATTATTTTTCCTAGTTGGTTTCCCTCCCCCCCCATTGTCTTCAACTGAACCAAGACTTTGTAAATTTTAGAGTTTATCTTAATGCTTAGATCAAAAACTGCCTGAGCTTTACAGACTTGTATTCAAGTTCAGTGTCTTGTTGCTGCCTAGAAATGCAGTTTTACTTGTTGCACTGCATTTACTCCCTGAAAAAAATGTGTGGCAGCACAGCACAGTTTTTCATTTGTACTTAGTCCAGTTGTAATCAATCAGATGGGTCTGTGAGGGGAGCCCCTGCTGTTTGATCTGGGATAGCAAGGAGCGGTCTTCTGCTTTCTCTAAATAAAGTAGACTCCCAAAAAGTTATGAAAGTACTTTTCTCTGCAGCATATGTTGCATCAACTAAGGGAAGTGCATCTATAATACACAAAACAACACCCACACCCCTCAAAGGCCTATCCCTTGATTTCTAACTTTGTGTAAAGTTGAAATACTTGGCCTATGGTAAGCTTTGAAAGAATAAAATCCAGCATCCCTCATTGATTTATATTGTTGCTGGAATAGAAATCTTTCACATCTAAAATCAGTCTGTGTTATTACTAACTAGAAGTAGAGTGTTACATATGGATAAAATACAGGCTATATTTAATAACAGCATTATGTTATTACTGACAATTTACAATTACAGTCCATTTACAGTGCTTTATTCTGTGATTATCCGACAGAAATTTCTGGTAAATATCAGTACAATCAGTAAAACTTGCATTTAAACTTCTTTAAAGAGCCAAGCATGAGAAATAAGATAAGCTGTTGGAGAATTTTGCAGGTGCTTAGAAAAATTGGTCAAGGAATTCTCATTGCTATACTTATGATTCTTATTGTTGCCCACTCTTTTTCTTTCTGGAGGATTGCTATGTTGATACCGTTTGAAGAGTTTACAGGTAATTAGTAATATATGACTGCACCTTTTCCTGTAAAAGCACACACATTTGGACAGTTTAATTACTTTGATTGTTTTAAACATGGAGCTTTATAAAAAGTGCTTGAAGCAGAAGTTTCTTATACTTCTGGATAAATAGTCTCTTGTAGCTTTGTTTTTCTCCATCTACTTCTTCCTGATTAAATATAAATGGTTAAAGGAAGAAATTCTAGCTGGTATTTTCACTCTCCTGTACATGGTGTGATGGACAGAAACTTAAGGAGAAAATAGTTGTGAAACTTTGGTCAACTGCAAGGAAAAAGAAATGACCGCAACACGGAGGTGAGTGTGAAGTAGGTAAATTTTTAGTAGCTTGGGAAAACAGATTCCTAGTAAATTTGTTGCAAATGACATAATTTGTGTAGTTTTATTGCATAGAAACTTTATTTTGTAAATTATTGATCCTTTGATATCACTGTTATGGGTGCTTTAGGAATCCTTAAGATATTAAATAGATACAAGTATATAAACCAGGCAATGAATATCAATGCCAGAGGTAAACAATGAAAGGTTTTATGTTTGTCAGGGACTAGATTTTATCCTCAGTTTTAGAAGGTATTTATTACAAGAGAGTCCTCCTGATATTTTTTTTAATGGTGTGCAATGGAGCATTATTTAGTGAAATGCCATATAAGCTGAACAAGGAAAAGTTCAGCAGAGCAACTGCATTTTGGATGCTTTGTGATTTGTTCCTTAACCGTGAGTTAGCAGATATTCAGTCAGGTTGCCTAATAAAAGGATCACTGAATACAGAAGGAAATATGATTTCAGGCAATCCATAGCACCGAAACAACTGGGAACATATCAGCAAGTTACCCTCTCCCAGCAAAGGCTGAGAGAAAGGTTTGTCCTGTATGAGAAATGAAGTTAATCTACAGTTGAGTCTGGGGATCTCAGGATTGCTAGGGAAGAGTGGCAGAGCAAAGTTCCTTGTAACAACAACAGGCTAAAAGATAAAGTAATTTATCCAAAGATCCCAATAAATTTTGTCCAGTTTTATTTAAGTCTGGAAGTATGAATTTGAATATTTTCATTTATCCTCTAATCCTTATATACAATGAAGGATACTTGCTGTCATTTTTAAGAGAACCTCATTAAGACACACAGTCACTGATCTGTTTCTTTTCACAAAAAAAACAAAACCAAAAAAACCCATCCCCAAAAAAGAAAACACAAAACAAACCCAACTCTTTCCCATTACAAAAAAGTGAAGGCCTAATATGCCCAAAACCAGCTGTCTGAGTGTTTGGATGTTAATCTGAAAAAGTCAGTGAGAATCATGGTAACCAAAATTTGTAGTGAAGCTCATAAAGTAATTTGGATAAATGAACAAATATTTGCATTTAAATTGGGAGTTAAGCAAAGAGTTGTCTCAGTTAAACAGGTCAGAGAGCCTCTGGCGTGGGCAGTTTGATGCCCAGAATTCTGTGTGGTAGACTTCCATCAGCTAAGTTTAATTTAAGACATGCTTCTCAGTGAAAATGAAAGCTTTACTTGCCACACATAGGGAGAGGTAGTTTTCATATATATTCATTCATATGTGTCTAATTTCATTCCACATAAACTTGCTGTGAATTTAACCACAGCCATCACTTGGAGTGGAGTTAGGCCAGTGCTTCAATTTTCTGATCAAAATGCTTTTGATGCCTTTATTGAAAACATTCAGAGAATTAATACCTCCCAGAATGAAAATGAGAGAGGAACTAATCAGGATAGAAATAGTAAGAAAATCGGGGGTATATCAGAAGACCAAGAGCTTTTGAATTGAAACCTTGGAGCAGTTGCACACCTTAGGACTACTTCCTTTAGGGAACTTTCCTTAGGGTAAAGCAAAGACACTTTTCTAAGGGAAATTATAACTTCTTTCACCTGGTCAACATATTAAAGCTACATTTCACTCCTTCCACACATAGACAAACCTTACACCCTTCCTTAAAGCTTGCTTTCCCTCCCCTTTCACACTGACGAAACACTCCTCCATCTTTCTCATGCTCTACCACCCTGAAGTTACACAGCATCTCTGGGCCTTCCCACCCCCCACATCAGAAGATCTTATCAATGTACCCAGTAAAGAGCTTCATTCTTAAAAATCCAAACGTTTAAAGGTTACACATCAACAAACAGGGAAGCAGTGCGGAGAATAATGCATATAATAGAAAAATAGGATTCTTATGGTCAGCAGTTTTAGGCAGTGGCAGAAGTTTTTGATGAACCACTGAGAGGAACCAACACTAACAAGAGGAAGATGAGCAGAAAGATGGTGTTGCAGTAATCAAATCTGATTGTAATAAAAGGATTAAAAAGAATCAGTTCAGCAAGAAAAGGTCATTTTAGGAAAGTGTTTAAATGAGAAGATACTGAAGGTCCAAGTAGTGTGCTCAGATGTGGAAATCCTAGTGTCAAAAGTGAAGCCATATTTGCTAAAATATCCCAATAGCAAGATACTTCTTGTTGCAACACAAATAAGTGTTGTCCCTTGTCACGACCATATTTCTCCATTCTGCCAGTCACTAGTGATCTGTACTTTTAGGATTTGATCAATTCCTAATAAAAGTCTTCTGAGCCTAGATTTCAAACTATTTGGAAACTAAAGCTTGCCATATCATAATTTGATGGAAAAACTCTAAATAGTTTATTTTTTCAATGAAAAAAACACCCTCCCTAATGGTGCTGCAGGAGTAGACTCCGTATTTAATGAATACTTGTGGAACTGGAATAAAACCCAGCAGGGTAACACAGGGTTTCACTGTGGCTGGAGGTATGTTAAAGGATCTAACAAAACCCTGGTGCTGAACACTGAGATAGTCCAGCACAGGACATCAGCCAGTCCAATAAAACTACGTGGTTCACAGAACCCAAGGCAGCTGCAATCTCTAATAACATGAGTACAGTCAAAGACCTTGCAACAGAGTTAATAAGCAGATCATTACTGTCTCTGACCAAGGCAGTCTCCATACTGACCTAATCGAAATCCAGAATGAAAATTATCGTAACGTGCATGATGAACCAATTAGCCTGGAGCTGGGTTGCTTCCACCTGCTCTAGTATCTCAATTTAGAATGGTAAATTAAACCAAAAAGAGATAAGAGACCACGTCAGAAGAAGAAAATGTGGTTCTTTAACACAGAAGGATAGCACAGTCTTTAAGTAAACTGGGCTTCTCTGTCTGGCAGCAGCTCACTGCTGCCAAGCAGACCATTTTTTTAATGGAATTCCCTGCTCATATGGAGATTGGATGGCCAGTCCCCAAAATAAGAATTAAAAAATGCTTCTCTCCTAAGACAAGGTTTAGGCTGGCTGCAGGGATGTAGATTAAAATCTGTGATGTCTGAAGGCTCTGCTCTGTGGACCTCTAAATTTTATTGGCTTTCTCAATGTCCCTGCTACTTTTCTCTGGGTTGGTCTGTTGCCTGGGGTTTGGATGTGAGCTCCCACTTCCACACCTGCTGAGGACAGGTTCATGTGAACAGGGAAGGAGGTGGCAATTCTCATGCAGGCAGCTGCCAGGTGGTGCCTCTGTTCCTCAGCCCTTCTAGGAGAGCGTTGTGGCTGAAGCTCTGGAGCCCTCACCAAGACTGTGGAGATATGGCAAAATCCCTCCTTCCTGAGAATGTTTTCCATCTCCCTTCTTCAGGGACTTTTGTGACTGTCCTGAAAGCTCTCAAAGGGTTTGGTCAAGCTGGACCACTGTTTAATGATGAGCAGAGAACTCATGGGAGAAGCAGGAGGCTGACTGCTGCTCTGGGTACCCACCAAACAGGGGCAGGATTTGAATCTTTGCCTCCTGAAACACCTGTGCACTGTACTGATGTTGAGACTATGAATGATCTGGAGTGCAAGGTTCCTGGCTTGGTCTCCTGATTCACGTTCCTGGCTCCACTATTGCATGGTTTAAGTAAAAATGAGTGAAGTTACTTCTTGTAGAAGGAAATGCGACAGTGGAAAAGCATTGCCTGGGGAATTACCATGTAAAATGTGTTCAAGTTGTCCTTTGCTATTTGCAATGGCATTTGGGTCCTTCCATCTACTTGAGCATCTACCCTTGAGTACCAGAGTTGTGCGTAACACACGAACTCTTCAAGAGTTCCCAGATGGGCGATTAGCACAACCCCCATAAGCAGGTAGATTTATTAAGGGTATAACAGCTTAGTGCAGAAAGCAAACATACAAGAACGTGGCAGATCTAGGCCTAAATGAAATATAGGTGATTCTTCTCTGGGTGCTTTCTTTTAATATCGTGCGTTAAAGGGCCATTTCTTATATCTATCTTAAAGACATTTGGTGTCTTTCACTGTCAGAGTAACTAGACTATTTGGCTGTTTCTGTAATCCAGGCTGGTAATTTTTGTCCCTACTTTTTCATCACTCTCTAGTTCTGGTTCAAAATTCATCTGGTAAACCTTTTACTTGACCACTTCTAGATTTGTACCAACTCCACAAGTTCCCATCGAACAAAATCTAGGTATTGTCCCATTTCACCTTGCGTGCGCTGTGACTGGTACCAAGCAAAGTTGTTGGAACATGTGGGTGCATGTGCTTGTCATTTGTTTAGCCATGAATAATATGCTGGCAGATTTTGCAAAGCTCAAGTTTTCTTCGTTTGTAGATTTTTACTAGGGAAGCTAGGGAGAAATGGCTGCAAATAAAAATATAATTGCTCAAAAGCTCATTCTTTGAATGTTGTTCTACATTTGAAGGGCCAGTGTTTCCTGCTCTGCAGACTGACCATACCAATGGCCTCTTGCATCATGCAGTGCTGCTGACTCGTGTGATTTACCGAGAGCCTCATGATTTTGCACATTTGTTTTCCCTTGTGGTTTTGAAAGAGAGTTTGAGAAAAAGATCTGTGAGATAAACAACAAGAAGAAGGAAAATGGAAGTGTCCATAACGTATCACTTCAGAAGAAGTCTCGTGCTCTGCAATATGAGCTTGTGGTTTGGGGTGGTGACTGCAGGGTGGACGCCGACTCCCTGAGTACTGGTGGCATTGGCAGCACTGAGTGCAGAAGTGTTGCCTTGAGCTGCTGTCTTGAGAGCACGACGAAGGATGTGGGTACTGGGATGAGTGTAGAGGGCTGACACATGAAATAGGTGGTCAGGAACAGGGAGCACAAAGAAAGGCTTCAGGTCCCTGAGTACACATATGTGTCCTAGAGTCCTGGCTTTAAGCTGGGAAATGGGAAAGGTTTTAATTTAAAATTTGATTTAAGGGAGAGAGAGACTTTTTCATTAGCGTGGCAGTTACTCACTCAGTTGGGAGCTATTGAAAGAAATTAAAGTACATTTGGCAATCTATATGCCTCAAGCAGGAATGGGCTCTATCTATCTATTCATCCACCTTTCTGCCTAATCACATAAATTCCATAGTATGCAGTTATGTTTTTTCTTTACTGAACTGCCGCAAAATCTGATTTCATGAAACTCCACTGAAAACAGAAAGTTCTTTTTTTAATACCATCTATGTTAACCAGTCTCTCTAAGTTTTTAGGATATTTTTTTTTTTTCTGTTAACACAGTGTTGTTTTTTCTTGCAATCAGATGAAAAAATATACTGGAAAATAATTTTATTGTCTAATTTATTTCTTTCCAAAGACATTATTCGGGAAGGAAAAAAGGGAAAGCAGGCAAAAAAAAAAGGACTTATCAAGCAAAAAAAAAAGAGGAAAGTGGTTTGGAGAAGTGTGTTCTGTATGTAGCCCTGTTTTAATATGCAGTTACCTCGTTTCTCATTGAGTTCAGCATAAAGTTCTGTAAGTTGTGGGGTATTTTTTCTCTTTTGTCAAAAAAAATTATGAAAGTGTCACTTTTCCTTTGTGGCTAATTCAGGAGAGATCCTCAATTTGAGCAGGGCACATTTTCATGCAAATACAGCAGCACAGTTTCCAGCCCCCTAATAGCTTCTTACAAATGATGTGCCATTACAACGAGGTTTATTTAAACAAATTTAATACATCTTTAATCAAGCTGGAGAGCATTTTCAAAGGTCACGCTCCAAATCAGGATCACTGTTCAGAGCTTATCAAAGTATTAGCTTAAGGGGGAGGGAGAATTATTTCTTGGACAAGTAATTTTAGGCAAATCTTTATTTACATTTTTATTCAGTTATTAAATTTTATTCCTTTCCCTCCTCCTCCGAGTCTCCATTTATGAACCTATAAGAAAGTCTGTAAATGGAGCCATAAGCACATCACAGCAGTTACTATTTCCAGGGGCTATTCCTTTGAATGTAGTGGGCCTATAAAAGCAAGGGTGAAGTCACATTTTTTTAAAACATGAGCTATGCATATCCATTTCACACAACAAGCTCTTGCCTGAGGATCTGATATTAGGACAAATATATGATTAGATATATTTTAAATTAACAAAACAAGTTAAAAACAAATTTTGAGTGTAATGGGTATTGAAAGGTGTTTGTGTGTTCCTGCCGCAAGAGAATTGTTTATGTTAATTCCCACTAAGCCTGGTGGGAACTGAGGTACTGAGGGGATCTAGCCCAGTTCATACTTCTAGTGTCGTTCACTTGGTGTATGAATAGGTTGCAAATGTTCCAACTCACACCAGCCTTCTGTGTGTGTAGAACTGTTTCTGTCTCTGGTGACAGCACCTCACCCTCTGTTTTGCCACGTGCTCTAAAGTTGGTGCTCTCAGAGCTTGCGTTCGTAAAACTCAGTCTTTTGGCCTTTACTTTACAGAAATAACTAATGAGGCACCAGAATTAAAGAAGCAGAGAACCTTCTAAGTGTGCAGACAGAAATACTCCTGAGACTTTAATGCTCATTAGACTGAGGAGGATTCAAACTTTTCAGTACAGGAAAGTAAAACTGGGCATCTGAGAAGATAACGAGAAGAGCTTGTGCAGGCTCTGTTAATTCCCTCTTTAAGGCTCACCTTGCAGTGAGTGTTTGGTAACAGGGTTAAAAAGGAAATGTGGTGAAGTAATGAAAAGGCTCTCCTGGAAAGCTGGTTTTGCAGCCATTGATTTGGTTGATGTTTTGTACTCCAGCTTTCAATCCTCACCAAGAAATCTTTGTGTCTCGCATCTATGGCATCCACGGTGCTTCCAGCTTGGGAGGCAACAGAGTATGCAAAATGAATTATACTAATATCACCTGGTTTTGTCTGATTTATGAACCAGTGGGTGTCCCTGGACGCTTTTGGCAGAACAATGATTCAGATGTGGCATCCTAAGTGTCAGCCTGGGTGCTCAGCAGGTACCATATTGACATACCCTGCTGTGAACATCCTATATCTAGAGACCTCCCTTAATATGAATGGAAAGTGAATTTTTTTATCTCAAGTAATATTTACAGAAAAATTTACCTAACAATTGGCTTTTTTTAACCTCATAAACACCATTTTTCTGTACTGGTTCTGGATTTTTATTTATTTTCGGTAATCATGAATGTTTTTCAGTGATGGTTAGTATTTGACGGTCGTGCTTTGTTGCTGGTGACATAAAGGACATGATATTGTTTCCTTTCATTCCTTAGAAGGGCCTTTTAAGAGGGAGGACTTGAAGAAACTTTGAACTTCTGAGCAAGTTTATAGAGCAATACCAGATCTGTAGAATTAGGGAGCATCAAAGGACATTTAAGTGCCTCAAAGGTCGGGACTCCTACTTTCTCTGTTCTTAATGGGGCTGTGGATTCAAATCCCTTGGTTTTTGAGACTTTTGCTTCATCTTTCCTTTTTTCACTTGTATAAAGCGTTCCTAGGAGAAAAAAAACACAATAAAAAAAAGTTACTTCATGAAATGTAATAACTGTGACAGAATTTTGGTTGAGTTTTTATCAGTCGTATGGTATCATATTTTCTTCTTTGAGGAAAGCTTTACTTGGTGCTAAGGCAGTGCATTCAGTAGCCCGGTGGAGTGAATAGTACTCCAGGGCTTAAACCCAACACCTGACTTAGCACAGGGTAAAAAGACTCCACCCCATACAGAGGTGGCAAAATAGATGGAAGGTGGAGACTGCCAGGGAGAGGGTGGAAAAGTTAATAAACTTCGTTAGACCTTAAGATGGACTAAGAGGGCAGGCACCAAGCCAGAAGAAAATGTTAAGGAAGAAAGGATGAGGGGAAACAGCTGCAGAAGGCATAAATTTTGGGCCTGCAAAGCTGGAAGTGAACACACAATGAGATCAGATCGTTGTAGGTGATCTCATGGTGTGGACGTTGGGCTGAAGGTTAAATGAAATCCCGTTTGTCACATTTGCTATAGCACACCTGCACTCTGAACATGGAAACGGAACACTTCAGAGCTCCTGCAGTTTTACCTCTCTGCTGGGTCTATGTTAGTGATGATCCTCTTTCCTACAGGTGCAGTGAGATTACACCTCCTTGCAAATTCACATGACACTTGAATAATAACTATCCCTGATATGTCATCTGTGCATTTCTTTTTCTTCATTTAAAAGTTTAGAAGAATTTCAATCTTAAGACTGTCTTTTCTGTGTCACTTTATAAGTTACACTATTGACAGTTTTTTTTAATCCTGTATTTGTATTATTTTGGGTTTAGTTACTTTTCTATTTTAACAGTTTCTATGTCTATTATTTGAAAATCAATTCTCTGGAATATTTAGCTAGACCGTAATGGGTTGTTTGACCTCTTCTGGTTCCCAGCTGACAGCAGAGAGTTAGTGCTTGTGCTAGAGTTTTGTTTCCCTTATTTAACAGGCAGTATGTATTTGGGTGGATACAGTAAAATCTACTGCAAATATTAATGCATAGGAAGCTCTCACCACCATTTACAAAATATGAAGATAAAATATAAATGAAGGCTGGAAGTGAATAAATTTTAATTCTAACTTCATCCTTGAGGACATACAGAAAAGTAGTAGTAATGAATTTCTTACTTGTGCATTTACCTATGAAAATGAAATGGAAGAAAAACAGACAATCTACTACCGGTTTACTCCAAGATTCTCTTGGACTCAAACAATGGAAGTATATTTCTTAAAGGCTGGAAATACTCAGTTGGAACCCACTTACTGGTGTGTTTTTTTTGATAAATTATATTTTGGTAAAGAAATAGGTTTAGAAAGTTTGAAATTATGTATAATGTTCTGTTAGAAATTATTGAAATGCAACTGAGTGATTTAAACAATGCAAATTTGTTCTGATATTTTATGTCCAGCTTGGAATCGAATATTTTTTCCAAAGCTGCAGATTTCAAGATAAGATAAGACTTATTTTCCTTCCCTTTATCTTCTCTTTCCAATATGTTATTAGAAATATCTAAATATAAAGGCTTTGTTTAACTGAAGGTAACTGTCAACCAGTAAACTGTCTGTTAGTCTCCTATTCTTTAAAGCTGCAAAAAACTCCATCTATCAGTGATGCTTTTTCTGCTTTTCGTATCAACAGTGTTACAGTTCTGTGATTTGTTTTCAAAGACAGAAAATTTAGCAGCTCAAATGACATTGTGGGCACACACTCTGTGCATCAATTGCATATTCCCACTGAAAGATGCAAGTCTGACAATATTGCTAAACCTCCCGTCCTTTTTTATGCTGTGTGACAAAATTTGATACGAATTAACTAAGTGCCCTTTTGATTTTGTTTTTCTTCTGTTAAATAAGTAGTGGTTTGAGAAGAAAAACAAACAAAACAGGACTGTTGACACTGTAAACCCTAAGGGTTCCTTTAGAGATCTACTTAGTTGAATCAGAGCAAGTAGGTCAGCTGCTATGCGAACGGCATCCAGGGCCTTCCAGGACTGTATGACCCATCAGGCAGTCAATAATTTTGGCTAGATAGTGCCTTAATATGCTCTGGTAGAGCCAGGAAGGCGCTCTCTCAGGGAATAACCAAAATAGAAAAAATATAATCAACCCTTATTTGTGCTCAGAGGGAAGCACTCTATCGTGTACTGTGAGAAACGTTTAATGTGTATGCGGTAATGCTGTCATTTATTCATTGTAATAATCCAAAGAAGTGATGTTTATTATTAACTAAAAGCACTTGAGTGTATCATAGATGAGAATTTTAAAAGCAATCTAAAAAAGTGTAAAAGAGAAAAATACAAAGAGCAAGCATTCTTCGTGATAGTGATGTTAAAATTACACATCTGGAAAATTTTAAATTTAAAGAATAATTAATATATCAGTGTTAAGTACACTGCACATGAAAAATAAAATGGATATTTAACAGAAAAAAAGTAACAGGAAATGGGTAGGCTATATAAGATGTGACTACATAAATTTTGATCAACATGCTAAGCACATGGCATATCCAAAAAATAATGTTGACCTGCTGAAA
>JAUMJJ010000149.1:3095000-3115000 GCA_033556795.1 Tapera naevia | reverse complement strand
AAGTCAAGCCATCAAGGCATGCGTGAGCTTACAGAGAGTCCTCTGAAAAGCAGGTATTCCCTTTCCCCGCGTTTTTAAGATGTTTTAAGTTTTGACACATGTTGGCCCAAAATAATTATTTGCTCTGTACAACCAGTAGTAAAAAGAACCCAGAGGGAACTTCTGGCAAAGTTATTTCCATACATCTTCAACTGTGTCTGATTCTAGTCAAAGTTATATTGAAGTAAATCATGGTCTAAGAAGCTTGATTTAAGTCAATAGTTACCCTGGCATAAAGCTTGTGCGAATATAATTAAAATCAGCCCTCCCTGGAGCTGTGCATGTGTGGCAAAATTTGGACCTAACCGTTGCAGGAATGAATTAATACATGCAAAGAAGGTTCAAAAGTTGTAAAATTAAATATACATCTGTGAAAACATCTATCCAATTACGTAGCTGCACATTTGCAGGATGCATTTTACACTTCATGTGGAATTAAACTATTAGTAAAAATCTGTCTACAAATAGTGACACTTACTTTAAAAGATCACATGGATTATATTGTTTCATAACGCATCTAAAATAGCAGTTCCTGAGACATCACTTCCACTTTAACAAATGTGTTACTCTTACACTGGCTAAAACTCTATTTTCCTGAGGAAGGATTATTGAAGTATTTAGCTGGGAAGGGTTGGGTTAATATGTGTAATTTCTTTTCTTTCATTGGACTTCCTTTTGCCAACTTTACCTTGTATAAATAATTTTGCCTGTGAGAGTCTTTACATGGAATGCAGATTGGCTATTACTTCCTGAATAGATTTAAATTTAACACCAATTTTGTCACTGTAGTATTCCTATATTGGAAATAACAGCTTCCATAGGACTTCCACAAAGTGCCAGAAATATGATCTCATACGTGGAAACAAATTTAAATGTGTTTTCTTTTACATGTTTTTCTTTTGTATATTTTTCCCACCTATGTTCCCCCTGTTTCCCAAATTCTCTCCTCTGCTCCAGGGCTGTGAGAAAACTGGAAAACTACCCAGTGGAAAAAAGCTAGCTTTTAATAAGAATTGCCAGTGTCGCAAGAACTTTTATGTTAAAGTTGATTTTTGTAAAAAAAAAAAAAGCAAGCTATTTCTCCTTCTCAAATACCAGATGCTTTTAAGATAAAGCTTAAGGGCTGTCCTGTTCATAATTTCTGAGCTGAGATGTGAATGCCAATAATAATGAGAAGTTTGATGAGGAGTCTGGAAATCGTTTATTTAGCTTGGATGTTGCGAAAGTGATTGGCTCCTGCTTTGGGAAGTGGCATTTCCCTTGAGCTGCTGGGATAGCCCTGACTGCAGGGCAGGGCTCGCCAGCCAGGGAAGGAGACTGAGGAGGACCATGGCTCCCCACTTTGTCCTCCCCTTTCTGCGGGGATGTGCAGGGGCCAGGTCTTGGCTCTGAGATATATCAGCTCACATTGGAGGTCAGTGTAGAGTTGACATCTCCCTGTTCTCATGGCAGAGCTGGAGAAAACCATCCCTTGTGCATGGGGAGGGGACTACAGCGACTTTCCCCCATAAAATCATACTAACATAAGGCTTAATCTTTGTTTCCTCTTCTCTTACTCAAAAAACAGAAACCAAATAAAACAAGAAAAAAAATTTTAAAAGCCCACCTCAGAATGAGATCACAGCTCGGTGCGTTATGGTTTGGATGCAAATGTACATTTTCACTGGGTTTTTTGGCTCATATGTCAGGCGCTCTTGAAATTTTTTTAGTTATTTGGCAGTTGAACAGTATGATTTCCAACTTCTTCATCAGCTTTTGAGGGAAATAGAAAAGAGCTAATAATACACTTCAGTTTGCTCTCAGGCTTGGAAAGATAGCAACCAAGTTGCTATAACTCTAATGCTCCTTTTCTAGCCTGCTTATTGCATCAGAAATCTTTGTAGGTGCAGCTGAAGACCACCCTCCACAGGTGGGCAATGTCTTGGCTGTTCATTGGCAGAAAGAAAAATTGCTGCAGGTCAACAAGGCAACACAGCTTATAATGAATATTGCCTTTATTCAGCTTTCTGCAGTGCCTTTGTAGGCAGGGTGAGTCTTGCCTGCTTACTCGTCTCCCAGCCCACCGAAGGAAAGCGGAGCAGAGTTTAACTGTGGGCTGGGTTGCAGCCCAACTTCCACTTGCTCGTGCCATAGATACTTGTGGCGTGTGGCCACTGCAGTTGGTTGCATGCTGGGTGCATGCCAGGGTCAAGAAATGATGCAGCCCCCAAGCAGCTGAGCTCCTGCCTGCCCTCCAGGAAGGGGTGTCAGGGCTGAACGTGGAACTCCCTTGCTGAAAAGGGGTTTTATCTTAGTTCCTGCAGGATTCCTTTGCTGTGAGTTTTCTCAGAGGAGTTTACTTTTATTAATAACGTTAAATGTTTCACAAGTTTCCTAAAAGTTGTGGCAAAAGAGCAAGAAAATAGTAGACAAGGAGACCCCACTTTATGGGGACAAGTCACCCAGAGACTGAACAAGAGAGGAGCCTCCTCCAACATCTCGTGAATTCCTGATGGCTCTGGTGTTCCAACACAAAACTCGTAATACTCTGTGGCTCTCAAACTCAGCTGTAGTACCGAGGGCTCTGCTGGGTGAAAAAGAGGGACATTGGTTAGCAGATTTGCTGTCTGGCTTGCTTTGCTGCCTTTTTCCTTATGTGGGCCCCCTCACAGGGTCTTTGCTTCTTTGGGTGACCTTCTTCCTTGAGTTTCATAATCCGAGGAAGCAGTGAAGCCCTGAGTGTGCCAAGTGAAACAGCTCAGAGATTGACACAGGGGTAACTTGAAGATACAAGAAGAACAGGGCATGACCCAAAAGAGAAAATTATGAAGGTGTGTAGAAGTAGTAGGATTATTTGAAGGGGCTATGAACTCCTCACCCTTTCTTCTGACTTCCTGCTGTAGTCTTATCTTCTGCACCACCACCACTGTTGTTACCCAAGAACTTCTGAGTGACATGGGAGGATCTCTATAACTATAAGACTTTCATAATTAATGGGAGATCTGAGGTGCTCCAGAGTTGTGATCAGCCTGTCACGTTAGCAGACAGGCTTGTAGAGCAGCTAAACAGGATTATCTGCAATGGAGCAAAGACCAAACTGGCCAGTCACAACGTGGCAGCAGAAGAAGCCACAGCAAGACACTGGGAACAGCATTTGAGTAAAAGTGTTTAGTCTGGAAAGGTAAAAATAATTACTCTAGGAGCAGGGAAGTGATTTTCACAGTTTCTGCAGGTAGCACAGCTATGAAGCTTCAAAAATCTGGTTTTGCAGTCAGACAAGCAGATGCAGAACTGCTGTAAAACTTCTGAGCATGTCCAAGGGCAACAGTTATTGCGACAAAGTATAATTTTACCATTAGGTCTAAATCTGTCCCTAGAACAGGCGACAGTTAGTAACTCGGGTCCATAGCTGGCAAAATGTAAATTAACAATATCAGCTCCTGGAGCTAATGGCAGTTTTACCGGAGGGAGCATTGCAGGATTGGGCTCGTAACAGATTTTACAGACGAGAGATCCTGGTTCAGTACCACGTTCCACACAGGCACAGGGATCCCTGCCATGTGGCGCTCATCTTCGATTCAGGCTGACATGTGTCCACTCCGAGGACGTAATGGCTAATACACTGCACATTAAGTTAAAAATATAACAGCAAGTCTGCATAGTTGGCGTGCCATTCGGGGAGGAAAACACTCACTTGTGCATATTAAACTGAATTTCTATGCTCATTTTTACATTTCTTTTCTCCATACACCCCAAAGGATCATTAGGGACGAATGGTCTGTACATCATCATTTTACGAAACAAAGATGTGTTTGTTTTACACTAAGGCAACAACAAAAAATCCTCCCTGACTTGTATCATTTTTCCCTGTGTCGTAATTTAAACAGAAGTAACCAAGTGTTATCCCCTTTTATCTCCCCACTATCAGAAAGTACCTGCTACAGATGTATAGAGAAGCCTCGCAGTGGCTTTGCCAAATGTAATATAGCAAAAGGCCTTGGTCCTTTGAAGCCTTGCACATGGGCATAACTGCATGTACATGGGTGATTTCATTGAATTATTGACATAATTCTTTGTAATTCTATGGCTGCTTGAAAAACTTGGGTTTGCTCCAACTTCTTCTCAACTAGTTTTTAAATAACAACATACTGAGAAAGTATGGTTGTTGCCCATGGGGTAGTGCTTCAGAAAATGCAGGTACTGAAATCCTACAGTCCTCTAATTCCACCTTTAGAGAGTCCTTTCTTGCCTTTGTCAAAGTTTTTATTGCAAGGAAGAGCACAAGAGAAAGTGTGAGGAAAAGTCCTTTTCTGATTTCATCCAAGGGAAGAGAGAAAAAAAGCCTTCCGTTTAAATGGATAGATATCTCTTATCAACTTAACTAAGCAAAGTAAGGTGTTCATTAGCTAGGTTGGGTCCGAAAATAAATAAATAAATGAGGGAAGAGAAGAGATTGAATGTGGAAGAGTGAGAAGAACAAACAAGTCAAAGCATTTGTTCATGCTGCAATCTACACATCAATTATCCTGCTGTGCTAATTACCACCTTTCCATACCCCAGGTACCTAAGCATTCACACTTACTCACTCTTTCATGCCTCTGATCAAAAAAAAAAAATAGAAAGAAAGAGGAAAAATAAAAGAAATTATGGAAGCAGAGGGAAGAACACGGAGGTGACATAAACACTTAGCTCTAAATATTCTTTACATTTGAAAGTCCTCATTGCAGTTTTATAAAATGCAACATTGACAAATGTTTTAATTGTAAAGGGATTAATAGCTGTATATCCAGGCATTCCTGGCTCTAAGTGTAGAGATGTTTCAGCTAGGTAAGAACTGAGGTTGGTATTACAGGCATGAGGGGTAGTTTTCAATGCCATTATTAGCTCGTTACATCATTAAAGTCAATGGCCACTAATTATCAACCTACTTTTATGTGGCTGTCCTGAAAGGGAGTCCAGCATCCAGCTCGGTGCCTGCGTTTGTTTTAGGCTCTTGGCGTCGCCGACCACAATTAAGCTTCCTTCGCGGCGAGGAGCCCAAAGGCTGCAATCCCTTTTGGTTTGCAGGCCTCCTAGCCAGGGTGCTCATTTTCTCATTTCAGAGAGAAGTTGGATAAAAAAGAAACCTATTTCCTGGAGCTCATTTGATACCTGGTGGGGATGCTATTCAGGTGACAAGGATACAGGCGCAGAGGGGGAACAGATGTGATTTACACACTCATTATCATTTGAATGAGAGTGCAGATAGGCTTGTTCAGGGGCCTGGGCATCACCTGGACAGCTTTCCTTCTGATCTTTATCCCATCTGAGAGACCAGGTCCCCCTGACATCTTTAAATCCCCGGCCCCCAGCTGGTGACACACAGAGTTTTATGACAGTAAGCAGTCCTCTGAAGCTCTAAGCACAGATGCCATTCAGAATTGTGCCTTCACACTGTTTTTTTCATTGTGCTCAGGCTTAATCAGGAATATATCCAAAAAAAAGCTTAACTTGAATAATTTCTTTTGGTAGTTCTCCAAAAACACTGTTTGCCACTCGGAGTTTGTGTACAGTATGCTAAAATAGCTCTCGTTTTGTGTTCCCAAAGTTGTATTCTCCTCCCTGTGCATGCGCTGGGGAGCAACGGGCTAAAATATACCACAAGCTCTAGATACATTACCAAAGAAATACCTGACACCCTTCAAACTTCAGCCCAATTAAACTGGCTGTTACCACTCCAGGTTTTTTTGGGCTGGGAAAAAGAGATGTACTAAACTTTGGGTGCTTCCCTGTACATTTTATACATTTGCCTCCTAGTTTTTTAAGGGGATTTTGAATTCTTTTGTTAGGTTCGTTGTTTTTTATTGAAGTAAGGTGCTGTATGGTGCTGCTGGGATAAAGAGTGGGGTGTTGGGTGGATGGGAGGGAGGTTTATTCGGGGGGGGCTGAGATGCACATGTTTGCTAATCTGGAGATCTGAAATGGTGAGTGCTGCAAGGGCCACAATGTATTTAAAATCAGAGGGAGAGAAAGAAAGTTGTCTCTGGTGCAGGACAAGAATGCAAAACAACCTTGAATAACTTAAACTGTTGTTTTTAACCTTCCCTTATCTCCAGCAGGCTGACGGTTTTGGTGAGTAGCAAAAAAAAAAGTGAAGAGAATCTGTGAGAACAAATGCTGTGGGGTTTCATGGGTTTAATTAGGTATTGTATTAAAGAGAAAAATATAATGAACACAAGCACATACACATTTTATTTCCCATCTAACATTAACAGTTAAAGAAAACAATCACTATCAAATTACTTTGTTACAGTCCATAATTACAACTCAGGTTGTGCTTAACTGTTATTAACAGAATGTACAGTAATATGTTCTGGCATCGTAATATGTTATTGTAGCATTATAATTAATCTTACAGGAAGTATAATAAATTTACAGTATCAGATTGAAGCAATACTGCATATAGATTTATTAATGCTTTTAATCAGTTCTGGCAAAATTAATTTTGCACTGATTGCTTACATTGGAATTTGCATATACTTACTGAAAGTAATTTATTTTTTATGGATTCCTTTTTATTAAAACAGGGCGTATGGCCCTTCAGCTACAAAACTTTGCTGATTCTTTAGCTAAAACCCTAAACATATCGAAATACCATGTGTTACATATTGAAGAACATTCAGCTTTTTTCTGTGATTTATTTCCACACTGGTAGGAAACATCCTGACTTTTCATACCAATTCAACAGTTGTATTTTTAAGTACTTCATTGCGGTCTCTGCATTGCATATATCTTTGGGACTATCTAGAGTTTGATTCAAGAATGAAAGCTTTGATAAAAATATTACATTCATATAGCATAAGCATTCAGGGGAATTGCAAAGTGAAGATATTGCAAATTTCCCTGGAGGAGCAGATCTGGATGGTTCTCAGCAATGGGCGGGTTGGGGGAAAACACAAGCAATCATAAAATTGCTATCGCTGGGCCCAATCCTGCAAAGAGTCATTCACTGAGCAACTGGGCAGCACTTGCAGGCTCAGATTTACACGACAGGGCTGGCATCGTGTTTGGTAGGCAAGATAAAAAAGGAATGAGTGCACAGAAAAGAACTACAGAACTTTTTCGCTCTTTAACAACCTAGATTTCCCTACTACTTAAACACGTTTAATTTTAAATGATGGAATGGTTTGGGTTGGAAGGGTCCTTAAAATCATCCAGTTCCAGCTCTCTGTCATGGGCAGGGACACCTTCCAGCAGGTCATGTTGCTCAAAGCCTCGTCCAACCTGGTCTTGAATAATGATAAGATAAAAATCCTTTGTATTTCAGGAAACTGCATTTTAAGGGGAAAAAATGCATTTTGACACTGCTCTGTTGATCCGATAACATCATCACAAAAGGAAGAGGCTAAAAATCCCCAGACTTCTTTCCCTGCTTCAAAACATGCAGTGGTTGGAGAAGCTTGATGGAGACTTTCTGACTGGAGTAGAACATTTGCAGGAGTTAAATGACCTATCAAGGAGCAGATTTACTCTGGTCAGTCTCCTCCCTAGGTACACAGGAGGATTTTCTTGGGTTTAAAAAACAGGTGACACATTTCCTCAATTTTTAGGCAAGGATTTGCCTTTAACTGTCTGCAGGGAAACTGTCCCTTAGAATCAGCTGCTTGGATGTAAAATTGCTGTTGACTCTAAATCAAGCTAAACCAGAAGTAGTATTTTCTTGATCAAAAAGGTGGAGAAAATCTCCACTGATCAGGAACAGAGAAAGCTCTTGGTGCTTTAGGTCAGAACACGAGGTGTTACAGCAAATAAAGAAGTGAATATTCTCCAGCACTGGCCATTTGTCACGTGGTCTCTGCCTGAAGCTTTCTCACCTCTGCATAAAGTGCTTGTAAATTGGAAGAAGACCATGTCCTACCCTGGCCAATCTTCTAGGTGGTTTTGAGGAGTTACTCTGTGAACTGCCTTTGGGAAGCCCGGTCCCAATAAATGTGCATTATCGGGTGGGAAGCACTCAGATTTGTACTGAAAACTCAACTCATGAAGTCAAACTATCATCAAGGATGAATTTGAATCCTTTTTTTTTTTTCTGAAGAGTGGCCTTATCTCCTCTGAACCTTTGGCATTCCACTATATCTTAATTGAAACGTAGGTTCTGTTCTTTCTGCTCAGGGATTTTGATAAGTGTTTGCCGACTATGTAAACTTCTGAATAATAACTTTTACAGAGCCAGAAGGTTCCTTAGACATCTTTAGTATCATTTTGAGCAGTATTACTCTGGTCTCTAAGATAATGCCTTATCAATAATTTATAAGATAGCTTCAACCCAGGAAGGGATAAAATTCGTTGTTGCTTTCAAACTGTTTTTTTGGGGGGTGTAGACCATAGATCATGCAGCTGTCGGCAAATAGATAATCTTGATGACTAAAATGAAACAAACACAAGAAAATAGGTGCCCAGCTTTACTCTTGGGGGAGGGAGGACTTGGTTAGAAAGTTAGTTTTAACAGAAGAAAAAGTTCTCATTTTGTTTTTAAAAAAGTTCTGTTTATTCTGGCTGTCATCTTGCAGAAAAAAATATGAAAAAAAAAAATCTGATGGTTTAAGCTGAAGAAAATCTTCCTTTTCCCTATTTATTTTCTACCTCTTGGTGTGCCAGTGTGAAGGGCTGGGGTTACTGTCATGCTGGTGGGGTGGCAAGAAGGGAAAGTTTGTAAGAGTACTCTTGGAAGGGGTGGAGGCCTTTTGTTTCCTGATTTATAGAAAAAAAAGTGATCATTTTTCGGCTGTCTCCCAAGGCAGAAGTTATTTAAAGCATTCTTAGAAAACAGATGACCCTGCCCCCCAAAACAATTGAGGAAAAAAAAAAAGGAGCAGGAAAGGTTTGCTTACTTTTCTGAACTGTCTTTCCAATCGTGCCAATCAGGGCAAGGCAAATTGCAGATGGAATTGGAGAAACCAGTAACAAAAGTGAGACACCTAAAATAAATTAAAAAAAGAGAAAAAATCAGTGTTACAAAAAAATTAAAAGATAATTGCAGTTTTAAGGCAAGTAAAAATGTCTCTGTGGTGGAAAGCAGCACCGTAATTTAAGCTCAGGAGTTATGTTTTTGGCTTTTTACATTAGCAGAGCTCACCTCTAGTCTGAAAGCTTTACTCAGGCAAGTGATCCTGAGTTACTTGGGTCCCACTGAGGCCAGATCCCTCTGGACCATGTCATCTTCCATCTTAATGCTCCTCATGTGGAGCAACAGATATTATTTACCTGATGACATAGCAAAGTGCTATGTACTTTGACAAATGTGAAATACCGTATTTCATCAGGAGAGGGTAAGGGACAGTTTGGACCACAGGGTGTGTGGGTGTGTTTCACAGACACATGGACTGCACAGCAAAACCCTCTTGGTATCTGTTTAAAGTAGCAAACTCTTCATTGCAATTGTTTTCCTCTCCCCCATAAAAAAAAAGGTCAAGCACAACAGTGTTCTACCTTTGAAAAGATTACTTGTTTTATCAGTCCTAAATTCTCCAGCACTTTGGAAGCAAATGTTGCTGTTGTGGTTTTAAAAAAATAATAAAAGTTATGGGATCCCTTTGAATTTGGCAAATGTTGGCAACATTGGCAGGAAAGACATAGAGCATTTCAAAGTTCTGGTATGAAGAAAAAGATTTTGAATGAAACAATTTTATGTGATTTTGCAGGTGGTTTGAGCTATCATTTTATATGTACGTTTGTACCACTGCTCATTGGAATGTTCATATAATACTGACCTAATTATGCATAGAAAAAAGATAAGCCATTTACTTGATTCATTTCTTCTTTTTAAATCAAGAAAGGAACAAAAAGGCTCCTATTTTCTGAAAGAAATTGTTCGCTTTTATTGCAGAAAAGTAGCAGCTTGTGCAGAACTAGAACTGTAACAATTTTATATTCCAAAGGTTTTGTGTGTATTCGGTTAGTTACAGTAATTATACCCAATAACTGACAGCCAAAATCACGTAGGAGAAAGCAAAGGCTGTTTTCTCACACAGGCCCTGCTGCAGAACATCTGCTGAGAGATTTGCATATTAATTAACCCATATTAACTCTAATTATTCTGGGAAATTATCAAATAAATTGAATTTTCTAATTTTAACCTTTCTTTTACTTGACGCGTGTCGAGGCTGAGAGGACGCACCAGGCTATCTCACCTGGGCAATGAGCAAAGGATCTTTTCTTCCCCCTCTTTTTTTTTTTTCCTCCCTTCCCTTAGACCTGGGGCAGCCTGGGGAGCTTTTGTGTGCCTGGTGCTTTTTTGGCTCCCGCGCTCGGTCGGGTCTCGGCGCATTTGCTGCGCGACGGCACATGTGTGCGTGTGAGCACAGATGGTGGATTTATACAGGGGTGAGGAAAGGTGGTACCTCCGAACAGTTGAGCAAACCTTAAGTTTTTTTTTTCCTCCTCCTTTTTTTTTTTGTTTTTATTATGCCCCCCCTAGCCTGTTGTTTAGGCCTGAGCAAATAAATGGGAGTTTAATTCAATTAGAGCCAGGCTTTAGCCAGTTGCCTCATGACAGAAATTATTCAATATTTTTTCCCCTCACATTGTTTGGTTTACACATCGCTGGCTCCCTTGCTTTTGTGCTCTGTTTAGAGTGGCCCTAATGCGGTGAGCTTTTGTGTCTGCCATGTCGCCGTCCCTTTCACCGCTGTCTGGTTTTGTCAGTCCTGAGGTGCAATGATGCTATTTTGAAAACAGAAAGGTTTTAATGTATTAGCAAAAAATGTTGGGAACAAAGCTCGCAAGCCAGGCCTGGTGACCGAATTCCAGCCTTGGGGGGGTTGCTCTGAGGGGGATCTGGAGTCCCCCCCAGCCTGCCACCATGCTTGGAGCCTGTAGCCTCGTCACACCCCTCACCCAGCTCTGACAAAGTTAGTGGCATCAGCATCCTAGATGTGTCCAAACCCACCGTGCTCCAAAAACACCCTCAGACACCTTTCCCTGGGAGGTTTAGCAGCAAGCAACACCTCTTGAGGAAGGCTGGGAAGGCCTCATTTCCACCTTAATGGCTGCAACCTCCTCCCCCCCTCCATCTCTTCTCCTTGGGGCCGGGCAGGTGATGCTCTGTGGCGTTATCCCCTGAACAGAGCTGATCTCCCCCATTATTCCTGCTGATGGGCTCAGAAGGAGGGTGTTGTTACCTGTTAGACGCAAGATTTCCTGTTGACGCCAGGAAAGTAGAAAACAAGGAGCAAAACAAAAACCCCAAACAACTGAGCTAGGGCTGCCAAACCAGCAGGCAGAGATTTTCAGGGCAGTTGTGCTTCTCTTGTTTTTTGGTTTGTTGCATTTTGGGTTTAGTTTTTGGGGTTTTTTTTTTGTTGTTGTTTTTTCTTTGTTTGCTTGAGTTTGGATTTTTTTTTTTTTTTTAATGGAGAGGCTAGGGCTACACAATGGTTTTGTGTGGAACTTTGGAGGTTTCTTCCCAGAGAAGTGTGTCTTTGGGAGGCAAGATGTGGCTACTTCAGAAGAAGGTAGGGTTAAAATCTAATAGTTTTCTCTCTATAAACTTTTAAAGAGGGGAGGTTCCCCCCTCCTCGGCTGAAATACTGGGTTGTTTAGGCTCTAAATTGTGGGTTAAACGCTATATGAAAAATGAGTCAGATGTGTAGCTATTAATCTTTGGGGCGGGGGAGGATAAAATGCCAGCAGATACACAACTTTTTAATAGAAATAATCATTATAAGATTGTCTTTTTTTACATGTTGGTATTACTCATTTTAAGTTACAAAATGACCAGTCTGTGATTTCTGAACATTTGAATGCAGTCCAGCTTTTACTGACTTTCTACCTACTACATGGTTATGAAGTTGAGCAACTGTTTTGGAAGAAGGTGATAGACACAATATCTATTTATGCAAGGACACATTTCCCTTTTCTTTATGTTCTGTTTATTCAAGGTTTTGTTTCCAAGGTCTTATTACTATAAAACTTAAAACGAGACAAGGTCTGCCCTCATGTCAGATAACAACACCAAAACAATTCTGATGGTTCAGTAGCTTATTATTTCATACTTCCAGGTCTTAAATAAATTACAGTTATTTTCACATTCCTCTTCAATATCCTTCAGGCATGATAATAAGTGCATTTTCCTGAAAAGACTGTTAATATTTCTTTTCTTCTCATTGATTTAAAATATTTTGTTGAATTGTCATCTACAATAATAATTAGAGGGGGGTCTTGCTAAATTTCTTTCAATGTGATGCTTATATTGTTTAGCTTCTTGACATATTTTACTAATCATTGTAGAACTGTTGGCAAATAGATTGCAAATTACATTGAAACAGAGGAGTGCAGCAATAGTTTTAGCATCTTTTTTTCTAGGATTCCTTTACTGCAGTCTTGCAGATTCCTTTTTCTCTTTTTTTTTTCTCCAGCCAGTCATCAAAGGCAATTATTGACTTGGGTTTTGAAATGCAGATTATAAAGGTATTATTTCCTTAGAAGTGCAATACTGTAGACTGTAGAAAGTAAGAGGACCTGAGTAATTCTCTAAAGAAGAGAAGGCACTGGTCTAAATGACTCAATGAAAGACATGTGTTTAGAGTTGGGGCTTTTTTCCCTGAAGCATCAATATAATACTTCTCTCCATTTTCTTCTTTTTTTTTCCTGCATGGGTAAAATAAGGTAACTAACACTGTTATAATTTTACTACAGGGGAAAAAAAAAATTCATGTTTTTCCTTTTTGTTTTTCTTAATATGTAGTTACGGGGTGGGTATAAAGTATTGCAGTCTGGGAATAAACAAATACAGGCTGTTTAAGGCCTGGCTGAGGGATAGTGCAGGACCAGATCCTGGTTCCACTGAAGTGAAGGAGATTGTATAAAAGTGCTCACAGAAGAAGAAATAGATACTGGAAAAAGAGATAAAGTTGTCCCAGAATTATTTAATTCTTTTCTCCTCCCATGATCATGGTGGTGATTCCAGTTAAATAGAGTGCTTACTAAAATTAATTTTTCATTTATTTACTCCATCTGAACCTTAAATGAGCCGGGATGATCAGTAGCATGCTGCAGCTATGGAGTCTCCAAGGCCTCCTGGCTGGTGTGGTGGTGGGATGTGCAGTGCACAGCCCTGCGATCCCAGGTTTTTGGGCAAGTTCCTGAGGGCTCTCCTCTGAGATTAGAGGAACTGGGAGCGTGCTAGTCATTTGTTTTGTTCAGAACAGATCAGATACTGTGGCACTAGTTTCTACCAAGTGTTTCCCACTTAGAGCAACTGATGCTGCAGCTGAAGTTTTGTAGTAATAGGGGTCCATCCAGCAGATCGAACAATGCTTGTCTGTGTTGCCATTTACACCCATTTACAGAGAATCATTCCATTCACCTCAGGTGAATGTATTCCATTCACCTACAGGTGCTGTATTTGTATAAAAAGTGTGTTATGTGATATTTTACAGCTCCTCCTGGCAGTTTGTGGATATTAACTCAATGTCCTCAATGGTTCACTGTTTGAGTGATGTCTGTCAATACCAATTTACATAGCACATAAGGACAGCTTTGAAGGATGTCTCATTTGACAGTCTTAAGGGGTGTCAAGAAACATTTCTTTGAGTTGTTTTTTTTATTTATAATAATGAAATCTTCAACTTAAAATATTTGGGTAATTCTACCTTTCCTCCCACTTGCCTATCCAATAGGCATTAAATATGAAGCAATTGTTCGTACTGCTGTGTTAGCAGCAGATCGACTTCCTCTTGTTGGTGAATGAAGGACAAGTTGACTCATTTGACAAGAACACACAAACCACTCATCCACAACCACTCAGCCACCATCCCAGACTTTCCTGACCACAAAAAAAAATAAAAAAAAAATTTCTTTCTTTATCTAGAGTTACTTGGTGGAATTAAGGGTTGATTTTTTTCTTTACTTCTATCTTTAACTACCAAATAATAGGTTAATAACCATAGGACAATTTTATTTTTCCCTATGAAGTCCACCAGCCAGGGAGTCCTCTCCCAGGTACTGCCACCTCCCTCATCATGGTGGGAACATGACAAATTCTTCTACCCAACACAGCCCGTAGCTGGAGGACAATTATTCTGCTGGTGATTATAAACTTAAAATCTTCCAAGGAGATGATGGGATACCTGGGTTCCTAAGAAATAATTGTGTTTAGCTGTTTTAGTTCTGTCTGGGCGTGACAACATAGTATAAACTGTATTTCAGGCCCTTTGCAGCAAAAGAGCAAGTTCTCCACAGGCTGATAGATGTGTAGGGTGGATGAATGGCAATTTACTATCAGAAACTGCCATGCCCATGTATTTCAATAGAATTTATCCTTTGCTGGAAAAGTTATAGTACAGCGAGACTTCTGCTGTTCTCAGGACTCTTCAAGAATGTGAGATTTTATTCCCTAACAAGTCACACACAAAAATGTGTAGACCTCAGAACACATATTTTTCTTCAGTTAGGGGTCTTTCCTTTCTACATAAAAGCTAAAACCAATAATGAAAATAATAAAAGTATCTTTGGGACAAAAGATAACAGACAACGATGCACAATTCCAGTTCCTCTTTCATCTCCTCTGTCCCTCATCATCAGTCACTACAGTGTGAGAAGGAGAACTGTCAGACTTGGAACTCTTCTAGTCTGGTAAAAGCTTTGATTTCTGTTCTGTCCCCCTCTGTTCTCCCCCTCGATACAACTCTCAGGCATCCTGCACAGGAGTTCTCACTGCTGTTTGCAAACAGCCAGAAAAAGGAAAGGGGATAAAATATTCACCTCCAAAGTCAACACCAAATGAAGCTGTGCATCTATATTTCTCTTTCAAGGACATCATCAAAACTTGTGGAGGCAAAGCCATCCACAGCAAACCATCAGGCTGTATTAGATTTTAAGGTAACAAAGCTAATGTAACTGTCAGTCTCCAAACTGAAACCATGGTAGCCTTTTTAACTAAAGAGAAAGTTATTTTTGTCTTCTGAAGAGGCTCCTTCTTCAAAGACCCTATTGATGGGAAGGTAGAAGGAAACCTGACATCATTTTGGATTCTTCCCAGGCTACCTTCAGGCATCTCTTTCTACTGCTTCTTTCATGGAGGCACTCAAGTCTTAGTGTGACAATTTAAAAAATGTGAAGCCTCTGGGCTATTATGAATTTCTGTCCCCAGAAAGAAACACGGCACAAATCTGACAGGCTAGGAGACTCAGAGGAATGGGCTATTTTCTGTTATTCTATGGTCAGCTTGAGACTGAAGATTATACTGTTGTGGGGGGTGAAACTCAAGTCAGTTTTTGCATGGGGTAACACCTGACTGCATTGAGTACTTGTGAGAATTTCAGAAATGAGGAAAGAGGTGTAAGGATAAGAGTGAGAAGTAAGAGAGGGGTGATAGAGGGTATGTTGGCAGATGCCAATGGACAGCTTGGGTGATTCTGCAGATGACATGTGTTTTCCAGGCAGAACAATGGCATCCAAACTGCTAATCAGAACACAAGGTTGGCTCCATCTTTCCGCTTTGATTCTTGCATTCTTCTGTCTTGTTGCAGTCACGTTTTTTGTCAATGTGTAGAAAAGGAGGACAAAATTCTGTAGTTATCCAGAGCCTTTTTATTGAAGTCAATGAATTGATTTAAAATTACTGTGGCAGTAAAAATTAGGTAATTTTGTCAAAATGCAGGTAGGAAAATACCAGTGATTACACCTATAAAAACCCCAAATAAATGTTCTGAACGAAGGACTCTGCAGCCAGATTCATTTTGTTTTCTAGTTCCACATCATCTAGGACATAGGAATAAACACATAGGTTTTGAAAAGTGAAAAACATTGTTTCATCTGAAGCAGGAGTCAAAATCAGGCAAATGCCATTAAATATAGGAGAATCCCTCCCTAGAGCTTACAACTGTTCTTCATCCATCTTTTCTCATTCACTTTTCTCTTCAGTTATCAAAAAAAATTAGACTATTTCTTCCATTTTTAAACAGTATCAGTAGGAAAACTCTAAGGATATGCCTGTTCTCTCCTCGATGTTTAAAGGAAAAGAAAAACAGGTTTTCAGCAGGGAAAGAGAAGTGTGAATGTATTAAGCTACACCATTATGGAGAGAATTTTCTTCTACCATTCGATTCCTCATAAGATACGATACTTTCTTAATTTCTTAAGACTTACAAGATGTGTCCCTAAATACCTAACAATAATCAAAATCATATCAAGGATACAGTTAAGCAACAGAAATATCTTCTTGAACACCAAAAACATTACAGTCATACCAAATCCATTCTCATTTCTAGCAAAAACTGAAGGTATATTGCCTTCCTCCAGGCCTTCCTTTCTCCTGTGGACAAGCTCTATAATCTACCAGGAGAAAAGGCTATCTTGAAGGATAAATAAATAATCAATTATTTATATTTCTGAAAGCATTCAGCTGCACTCTTAATGCTGTGTAACCATTTAAAACTATGTATTCAGAGGATAAATTCCAGTCTGGGAATCTAGTGTATGTGGTTTAATCAACACCCTCAAGATTTACAGGAAGACAGATCTGCTCCTGGCCATCAACATCCAACCACTGGCCTATCATTTCAGTGTAGAGGCAGCCATAAGGATAGCAGAGATTGGCTGACCACACAAATGCCAAAATCAACCCCTCCTAATCAAGATATATAAACCTGGATGAGTCCCATTGTCATTAGCAAACAATTCCTGAGAAAAGAGGCTGAGAGCCTTAGCAATGTGTAAGGCATTTTATCTGACAGTGGAACTTGGGTTAGAGCCTCAGGACTCCAACTAAAAATATAAATAGAAAAAATATGAAGTAATCTTCCTACATGAACAGGGAGCCTTCCTTGTTTTCAGAGTTCAAAATCGCATCACATTTTCATGTTGAACTCTGTAGTGGGTTTAACTATTTTAACTAAAGGTATGTTCTAGAGTACTTATGTGTAAAGGCAACCTGGCAGGGTGAGACATAGGCCTGAGATTTTAGGCCTCGCAACTAAGCAGCCCTTGAGGTCTGTGTTTCAGATTTCTCTATTTTTGCTCCCTTCTAATATCACATCTTAAGGACAGTTGATAAAATTTTGGTAATATTTTGTCTTTAAAATCCTAAGTCTCCCTGTTTATGGAGTTCACACGTTGGTGGTACATCCTATTAGAATCACCATTCCCTTAGTAATTATTGTTGCATGAGAAATTTTTACAATAACGTATTTTTATTATCAGTGCACCTTCCCTGGGAACAGTGTTTAGTCTGGTGGGAAAAGAGTGGGTGTGCCCTAAGCTTCCTGTGGTATAGCTTGTATTGTCCTCCTTTCTCTTAGGATGAGAGACACTCATTAGTAATAGAAAAAAAGAGATAAAATCTCATACACACAAAAACAGGTAAGGCCTTTTCTGTTTAAAGTCTGTTGATGACAAAAGCAAGGAAATGTAAGGGTAATGTTATTACTTCAGCCTTAGATTGTATCATTTATACTTAATGTACTGCATAGCATCCTGAGCATGACAGGATTCTGCTATCTACAGAGTAAAAAAGTTCAGAAAACAGTATTCTCTTATCTACACACAGACTTGGCACACATGTAAGACTTTTTGCCCTAAATCCTACGCACAAACCAAGCCCAAATACGTGGTCATGGCTTGGGAATGTCCAAGAACCAGGAAGAAAGCAGTTTCTTCCCTAATATTTCCAGGCTGGGACAGGCTGCAGGCTGCTTCTAGGGCTTGTCCTATGGATCATCCTCTGGTCATCCCACTGGTTATTCCTGACTGGGGCTTTCTACATGCAGATAGACCATAAGAATTATGCATCTCTTCATGATGAGTTATCATCATCTACTGAGGAGAAGGGCATTTTTCATACGTGCATGGACGCTTTCATTTTCAGCTCACTTGGAGAATTAATTGTCACCTTTGAACAGCCGCTGCTGTTACAGAAAAAAAAAAAAGGGAGTGATATGACCAGTGATCTGACCATCTAGCACACCTGAAATGGCTGGACATTTCTCAAAAGGTTAACCCTGATGCTTTGGCTGAGGTACTGTAGAATGGGCCAGAGAAGGAAGAAACCAGATGTCGCCGCCCTTTGGCACGACACATGCTGCCTTTCCCATCCCTCATTCTGCAGGGAGAGGTTTGCATAAATTCCTTGCAGATCAGGGAGAAAATTGATCCCCTACTTTTCAGTGCCCTCTTTTTACTGGTTGTCACAACCTTAACAGTACTTGACATCAATGGGAGTTACATTGTGGATTGGGGGCAGTGTTTGGCCCTTAAGCATAGTTTTTGCATGTTAATACATTAGCAACTGATGTCTTATTTGTTCTCTAACTGACAGAATAATGTACAGAAAGCACGTAAGTATGAAAAAGGGCTAGTTAGGTAATGTTGAGCAGAACATCTTCAAGACAACATTGCAACCACTGTATTTCAAATGTCAGGCTAATTATTATCAACATTTAAATGTTAGCGTGGGCCATTTTTAATAGTGGAATTTTTTCAGCAGGTGCCATTAAGGGAAGAAAATGTCACATATAGTTCTTCCATAACATTGTTCAAAAAAATACAGAAAACAAGGGAATTCTTTCTATAGACATCGAAAAGAGCATCTTGTTTGCTTAAATCTTGCTGTAAAATTAATCTGTTTTGCCATACTGTTTGGGGTACCGTTTATTTTAAGGAGTCACGGGGAAAGTTTTCTAAAACATAACAATTTCAAGTGAAAATAACGCCTGTCAGAGTTAAACCAGAGCCTCTTGCATGTAGTTTTTTTGAGATTCATACTTGTGCAGGTCCCAGTTGTTCTGGAGGCAGTTGAAGTCTGAGCTGTGTAGTCTCTGTACCGAAAACGAAACTTGAATGTGATTCAGCACAAAATGGAATGCAATGCCAATAATTCAGATACTCCTCCTCTGGTCTGATCCATCCCTTACCATGTAAACACAGTACTAAATGGCAAATACCACTGCAATCTGGGACAGTACCTGTGTATAATTAAAAGCATGTTTTGCTAATGTAACGGTTACACAGAATTATTATTAATTCCTGTGAACTTTCATGTACCAGTGCAGGTCTCAACATTTACTACCTCTCTTTAGTTGGCTTTTTTTGTATGTCTTGGTTTGAGATGTAAAATGAGTGTCTATTTTGAGCCACCCGTCATTCTTCCCTCCTGTTCTTTGAAATGCAGGGAAGACTTCTTTGGATACTTCTCTGTGGACTTGAAGCAACTTTTTTTCGTGGTATCTCTATAGCTCCATTACATGTGTAAATTTTTTGGGTGAAGCTTAAAGTTGCTTGCTTGGCCTGGTGGAAAGAACAGAGTTTGAAGTTAGGATGCGTTGTGTAGGAGGGCTTTCATTTCTCGAAACTGAGTACAACTTGATGCATCATAAGTGCGAAAATAATAATCAGCTTGAAATGCATTAAGTGTGTTCTGCCCAGTGACCCACATTTAAAGAAACTATTGACAATTGTTATAAAAAAAAAAGAATGCTTTTTGTTTTCCTGTAAAGGCAGATCTAGGCTGCCGATGTATGTTTGTTCTGCCAGTGGTGACAACAGTTAACTTCTGAAAACAGGAAAGCAAAGGCTGTGATGATATTATATTGTATTTCACATCATGAGGCTGGGGTTTTTTAGTAGGTTTTTTAGTAGGTTTTTATGTCTGATTTGACACACAAAAACAACAAACATATGCAGTTAGTCACCAAACTTCACAAAAGTCTGTAAAAGAAAAGAAAAATCCCCTTGAATGAGCATCGGTGAAATAGTTGTAATTAGCGCACAGAAAGATCCTCACAGTTTTGCCTTTACCCCACGTGAATAATTATTGTGGCTGTTTAAAACTGTTTTACCTGAATGGTGAATTACATCAAGGGGCTGCATTGTGGATGCGAGCATCCTTGGCTAATGCAGCACTGCAAAAGATGGCAGAGGGCTTCTGTAAGTGAAGTTGACAGCAGTTATTTATTTAGTTTAAAAGTATTTACTACTATTTGTGAGAGAGAACCCTAAAGGTTGTG